>CM076579.1:1119172110-1119443138 GCA_034641835.2 Pinus albicaulis | reverse complement strand
CCTTTCTTGAAGAAAGTGAAGAAGAACTTGAAAAAGAAGGTATATGAAGAACCTCAACATGAACCTTCACAAACTCCTTCTAAGATGAAATTCCTTCAAAAAAATATTTCAGAAGAAAATATTATTAGGAATATAGATGAAAGAAACCAAAATTCAAGAAGGATGACAAACACTCCAAGAAAAGATGATGTTTCTCTCTTATCTTTAATAGAACCTTAAAATTTTTCTCAAGTAAGTAAATATCCTCATTGGATAAGGGCCATGGAAGAAGAAATGTCTCAAATTGAAAAGAATGAGACTTTGGAGCTAGTACCTCATCTAGAAGATAAAAATTAAGAAAATGGGTATTCAAAAGAAATATGAATGAGGATGGAAAAATTGTCAGAAGTAAAGGTAGGCTTGTTTACAAAGGATACTCACAAATTGAATGAATTAACTTCGAAGAATCCTTTGCACCAGTAGAACAGTTGGAAGATAAAAAAATGTTTTTATCATTTACTTCCTCAAAATGATTGAAGGTTTATCACATGGATATAAAATAAACATCTCAGAATGGAGACTTCAAGTAAGAATTCTACATGGAGCAACCAGAAGGATTTGATCTAGTTGAAGGGAAATAATTTTTTTACAAGTTCAGAAATTCATATTTTATGGGTTGAAACAAGCCGCTATAGCTTGGTATGCAAAGTTGGATCACGATATACAACAACATGGTTTCAAAAAGGGAGTAGTAGGAAGCAATCTCTACATGATGATAGACAAGGATAAACTTTTGATCACTCTTGTATATGTTGATGAACTAATATTTGCCACAAATGGTGATGGTATGAGCCATGAATTTTCTATAATACATCCAAAAGACTCGAAATATCAATGATTGGTGAGTTATCTTACTTTCTTGGGCTACAAATATCTAAAACCACTATAGGAATGTTTATATCTAAGGAAATATTTGTTAAATACATGCTCAAGAGATATGGGATGTAAGATGGTGCCCCTATGAGCACACCAATGATCATAGTTTATAAATTAAGAAAATATGATGTAAATATTTATAGGTCAATTATTGGAGCTCTCCCATATTTATCTGCCGTAATGTTAGACATTATGTAAGAAGTTGGAATGGTAGTAAGATTTCAATCAAGTCCTAAACAATCTCGTCTAGTAGTTGTGAAGAGAATACTTAGATATTTCAAAGGAATTTCTAATGTTGGTCTTTGGTATGCTAATATATTACCTTGGTGCTCATTGGGACGGAAGCATGAATGATCGAAAAAGTATCAGTGGGAATTCATTCTTTAAGGAGATTTTCTTATACCTTGGATCAATAAAAAAACAAACATCTATATCTCTTTCTATAGCTGAAGACGAATATATAGTTGTTGTTGATTGTTGTACACAAATACTATGAATGAAGGAAGCTTTGAAGGATGGAAACATAGAAACTAAGCAAGAAATCACTATTTTTTGTGACAACATTAGCACCACCAGTCTTTCAAAGAATCCAGTGATGCATTCAAAGACCAAAAATATTCCATTCAAATATCACTTTCTCTGTGAACAAGTTTCTGAACATAACATCAAGTTGGAATATGTTAATACACATGAGAAAATTTTAGATAAATTTACAAAACCTCTTTCGAGAGAAGCATTTGAATATATTCGCCAAAATATAGGGTTATGCTCTCGTATCACATTAAAAAAACAAAACCAATCAATTGAGTAACATAATAGGGGGAGAAGCATGAAAGGGGGAGTACGTTGGCACCCCATATTCCATTTATGTCAAAGGGGGAGAAAAAGGCGGAATATTTCTGTCAATGAGAAAGGGGGAGATTTTTACTATAGGCTGTAATTGATGTTAGTATGGAAATAGGATGGTAGATAATGATGAAGAAGTGTCAATCCTTTGGTAATATGAATGACAGAAGACTACATGATGTTTCTTCATGAAAATATAACTCTATGATGAACAAGGAAAATAATCAAGAAAACAAACCATAAAGAAGCCCATTAATCGAAGGCATTATGTCCTACCTCCATTTCTACATAAATGAATGACCATTCACACTAAAACATATTTTTCACTACCTAGAGGTAGAATTTCTCTATGAAACCTTCACCACACTCTAGAGAATATTTTTATAATTCTAATGAGCTATCACTTGGATGAAAAATCCAAATGGTGAGGGAGAACGAGAATTTTGAAGTTAAAAATAATATTTTGGTCTTGGAGCCGACCTATTCCAACCTAACTATGTTGATCTACCTTGGGGACATAACTATTCATGATTGAACCACTATAAAAACACATATCCACTTAATTTATCAATCAATCGAGGTCGGTCATCCATCATAGTGAGATATATTCACTTCCCAACTCATGGACTTGAAGAACAATGGATTAAATATGATTTGTTTAGAAAACAGAAATATCTTCGATACTTGTAGCTACTACAATAGATCACACACTTGGATAGAAGGAATATTATTGTTGCAACTCAGACTATCTCAGAAATGATGGATTAACTCTGATTTCAGGCTATGTTTTGGGGACGATGCAAACATATAATTAGGGATTGAGGCTCTTAGAAAAGTGAAGACTTATATACCTTGGTGCCTCAGAGTGAGATTAATCCCTTGGATTAGTGTTGTTGCAATCAAAGGTGCCTCAGAATGAGATTAACCTTTTCAGACATGTGATGCAGCATTGTGGGTCCATTAGACTATTGACAATCAGACTTCATACTCATTTTTTTGTTTCAGTCTTCGGAGATTCTCTTTTTTTTGTTTTCATATGATATTTTAGATTTCAGACATGTGGAAATATAATAACCTTATCACTATATTCTGGATCGTGAATTATTAAATGGAATCTTCATTAATGTGTTGGTACTCAAGCCTTAGTGAAATAATACTCTAGATCGTGTAGAAATATTAGTGTTGTGTGCTGGAGAACTATTGATGTTGAGTGGTGAAAAAGTTTGGTGAAGCTGTGGTTTAGAACAACTATCATAATCTAGAGTTAGTGTTGGGGAAAAATAATTTCTTGTCATTTAATTTTTCAACCCAGGGTTTTCGTAAGCTTGTGAAGCATGCGTGCACTGTATGTGCTAGAAATTATCTTTCAGTTTAGATGAATGTAACCACATAATAACGGAAACCAATTCATATAATATATGAAATAAAATAACGAAAAATGAAATTCAACTAACCAATGAGATCAAGTAATGAAAAGAAAGAAAAAAAATTCAAAAGAAAATATAGTGTGCAATCACACTTGCAAGAATTGAAATTTTAATCTAAGAAATCATTTCAAAGTATGTAAAGAAAAACAACTCCGATATGTTCAATCACTCCCACATCAAATATGGAAGTATGATAGAATCACCCTCTTGAGATGATAAGCAACCGATTATACTTTATTCTTTAAATGTAGGAAAGAAATTAAAGCATCCACAGGGAAAACTCAATAATTGCATAGGTTAGATATTCGAGCACTTAGAAATATGATAAAATCAACTTTTTGAAATGATCTTCAAGAATACACAATATTACAGTTGAATGAGGATCTAAATCTAGCAAACAATGTAAAAGCATATAAAAGTAGAGCTCAATGATTTCATAAGTTGAACATTCAATCAACCAATTTGGAAGTATGACAAGTCACCTTCTTGGCTTGATCTTTTATTCAATTATACAATGAATTGATAGTTTGATCTAAGAAAGTAAATAACAGGACATGAAAGAAAATAAAATAACATAACATAAAAGTAAAGCTCAATGATTGGATAGTTTGAACATTCAATCACCCAATTTGGAAGTATGACAAGAAACCTTCTTGGCTTGATATTTTATTCAATTATACAATGAATTGATAGTTAGATCTAAGAAAGTAAATAACAAAACATGAAAGGAAACTCAAGAACTATGAGCTCTATTGCCTCAAAATTAATCCAATTGGAAAATATATAAATCTTTCCTATTGAAATGTTTTTAGAAAATAAAATATTTCACATTCATTCTAAAACTAATACTAAGAAATCAAATAAAATTTAATCTATAAAATCAAGTAAATGTCACACATTTTAGGAAAATGATCTAAAATTATGAGAGATGGTAAATCGAGAGGCTCCATATGTAAGAAAAACCAAATCAAAATGAAGGAAAATTCATGAGTAAGGTGCCACAATCTAATTCTGTATTCAATGCTTGAGCATAACTCCAATTTTACACATGATTTGATAGGAGAAAGCTTCCCCTATTTATACAAAAGATGAGAAGCTATCTCATTAATGAGATTCCGTGAATCTCTCCCTATATCTGTAGAGTCACAATCCAAATAGGAAGTGATAAGGCACATGTATTCTTAGAGTTAGAATAGAAATAGGAAATGGGACACATATCCTTATGATCCCACGATCTTCTCCATTCAAATTGGAATTTGCCCTTAGAAGGCCATGTACGAGTCTTTTGGAAGCTTGATTTTGACCTACAAATGGAAAAAAACTCATTCCAATTTTTAGGTATAAGTATGTTCATATTATTTTCTAATTTTTAACCACAAATTCACTTAAAAATATTAGGAGTTAATAAAGTTTGGAAAAACATAAATGTAACCCAATAATGGTAATGGTAAGGTAAATGGAATGAAATGGAGCTGGAGTGAAGGTGATAATATGGAAATATAAGTGAAAATTTAATGAAAGTGAATGGCAATTTCAAGGCCCAACATACCCCGTAACTGATGCTATTGCATGTCCTCATGCAATCTGTTACATTAATTCTTTTTTATCCTTGAGATTTGGCTTAACGTTGCATGATATCATTTGATAACTTCATAATTCTTCAAAGTCTTTTTAGTTGAAATGAAACATGGTTAGTTCTTGTGTTTCAACCATATTTTGTTGTTGCATTCAATTTTGATCTTTGAACTTTGCATAATGATAATTTGATTATTTTTGCAAAGTATAAATTTATTTGATTGCATCATGGTTGGTTCTTGTGTGAAAACCATGATTTTGTTTGCATCCAATTATCTTTCAAGTTCTTTTGAAAGCCATTGTATGCTCATAATAGTAATGTAACAATTAACATTATTTTAAAGTATGTGGCCATTTGAATGTGATGTGAATGTGGAAAAATGTGATTATGAATGTACCCCGCCCTCCCACCCCCAAAAACTTATGGTATTGGAAATGTTATGGAATGAGGAAAAGAAGTAGTTTTTCCAAAAATGATCATTCTAGCTTTTCAAGGAATTCTATGGTAAAATGTTTGAAAATGACATACCTTAACTTAACTTTTTGAAATGGATGAGTTGCATGTGTGGTCGCTACAAAATTCTGATCATAATCTTCTTCATGTGGCTGTACAAGTTATAGATAAAAGAGTCAAGATGACTTTTTATTGCTTCTACTAAAACTATTGAATTTGCTGTGAAATGATATTTGTTCTGCAACTATCCTCTGATTCTGCATCTTCCATCTAAATCTGCAGTTGTCATCTGATTCTATTGTTTCCCTCTCATTTCACAGCTATCATCTGATTCTGTTGCTGTCATCTAATTCTGTAGTTGCTTCTGATTTTGTTGCTATCATTTGATTGTTATGAAACCAGATCCAAAAATAGAAGAGAAGAGAGCTCAATCCCTTAGAAATCAGCCACTTCAAGGGAGAAACCTCTAATACATTACATAAATGAACATTTCATGGATGATTCAAATGACCAAAACCTCCTCTCTATATATAGGATTCCATGGGGCTGCAATGTAATCCTAGTCGACTAATGTAAGTGCACACTAATAACAATATGGGGGTTACAGGGGTACAACAACAAAAATAAGGGGATTACACTAGCAGGAATAAGGAACTATACTAGTAATATAGGGACGTAACATGATCCTCTCCTTTAAAAAAGTGTTGTCCTCAACCCTTGAGTAGCTCCGGGTGCTTATGTATAAAATTCCCATCCTCCCATGCAGAATATTTAGTGGGTAAGTTCTTCAATTTGATGAGATACTCTGAAATTGATCGAATTCATAGCTGTCGATTTCTTGTTTCTGTGACTACTTCAGGTTCCAATATGGTTTTTACTTCCTCATTAAGTTTTGGCAGTATTGTTTAAAATGCAACTTTGTCCCCTGTAACCTTCTTTAAGCATGAAACATGGAAAACTGGATGCACTCGAGAAGAAGTAGGAAGCTCCAATTTGTATGCCATAGTACCAATATTTTGTAACACATTGTAAGGACCATAGTACTTTGGCGATAATTTATTATCCATCTTAGCTTTCTTTGAGGGAAATTATCCATCTTAGCTTGCTCATATTATCTTCCTATTATTTCATTTGATTTTATGCCAAATTTAGGTTATTCTTTAATAGTTGGAGAACATCATGTTGATGCTCGATGTGATCTTCCACTACTTGAACCCTAGAATTTTCTATTAAACAAGATGTGATAGACAGTGGATGATATCCATAAAGTTCCAAAAATGGAGTCATTTTTGCTGCAGTATGGAAGGAATTTTATATCACCATTCAGCAAGAGGTAATGACTTGATCCATTGTGCTTGCTTATTAGATACAAAACAATAAAGATATCCTTCCAAACATTTATTCACTATCTCAGTTTGACCATCGGATTGAGGATGATAAGATGAGATATGAACTATTTGAGTACCCAAACAAGAAAATAATTTTCTCCAAAAATTTCTTGTAAAAATGTGATCTATGTCACTTACAATAATCTTCAGGTTTCCATGTAGCTTTTGAATTGTTTCCATAAATGTAATAGCAATTGTACTTGCTTTAAATGGATGAGATAATGCACAAAAGTGTGCATAATTGGTAAGTCTATCAACTACCACCATGATGACACTCTTTCCTTTGGACTTAGGTAATGCTATGATAAAATCCATTGAAATATCCTCACAATGTTGACTTGGAATGGATAAAGGTTGTAGAAGACCCGGGGTCTTAATTGTCTCAAATTTATTTTGCTGGAAAACCAAAAATTCTAGCACAAACTTTTGAATATATGATTTAAGGCCATCCCAAAAAAGTTATTTCTTCACCCTGTGGTAAGTTTTTAAAATATTCTTAGTGTCCTCCTAAAGGAGAAGTGTGCAATTCCAAAATAATATTTTGTTTTAGTTGGAAATTCTTGCAAATATATAAGCGATATTTGTACCATAAGGAATATTTTTTCCAACTAAATGTATTAGATGTACTAGGATCTTGCTACAAATTTTGAATGAGTGTCGACACTTATTCGCCCTTCTTCCATTCATCCCTTGCTTCGATTATCCAATATGGTTGATAGAAATGGCACAAAACAATTTTTCCACCTCTTCATCCTTTCTTGAGAGTTCATCTGCAACAATATTTATCTTCCCTTCTTTATAGATGATTTCAAAGTCATAACCCAACATCTTTGTGACCCATTTTTTCTGCTCTTCGGAAGATAATATTTGTTCCAAAAAGTGTTTAAGACTATTATGATCAGTTTTTACCTGCAAGTGCCTTCCCATTAGGGAAAGTTTCCATTTATTTAGTGCATGTAGTATTTCCAACATTTCCTTCTCATAAACAACCTTTTGTAAATAATTTCCTTTGATTGGAAGACTTTCAAAATAAATGGGTCTTCCTTCCTGCATTAAAACAACACCAATTCCATTTCCTAAGGCATCACATTCCACAATAAAGTTTTTTGTGAAGTTTGGCATAGCTAATACTATTGCTAGGCACATTTCCTCTTTAAGATGTTCAAAGGCCTTAGTTTCTTTAGGAGTCCATGAAAATTAATCTTTCTTCAGTAATTTTGTTAGAGGTGCTGCTATTCTACCATAATTCTTAAGAAAATGGTGATAATACCCTATTAATCCGAGAAATCCATGTAGCTGCTTTATGGTTATGGGGACTTTCCATTCCTTAATGGCTTTAATTTTGTTAGTTTCTACTTTAACACCCTCGTGAGATATTTTTGTGAAGACAACTCCAAAAATAGAATAAAAGAGATATCAACGCCTTAGAAATAAGCCACTTCGAGGGGGAAACCTGCAATACATTACATGAATGAACAATTCTTGGATGGTACAAATTAGAAAACCTCCTTTCTATATATAGGAGTCCATGGGGGCACAATGTAATCCTAGCCGAGCTAACAATAATAATTTAAGGGCACAATAATAACAAAATGGGGGTTACAAGGGTACAATAATAACAATAAGGGGTTTACACTAACAATAATAAGGGGCTATACTAGTGATATAGGGACCTAACATGCCCCTCTCCTTCAAAGAAGTGTTGTCCTCAACACTTGAGTAGCTCCGGGTGCTTCTGTATAAAATTCTCATCCTCCCATGTAGAATCTTCAGTGGGTAAGTTCTTCCACTTGATGAGATACTCTGAAATTGATCGATTCTGTAGTTGTCGAGTTCTTTTTTCTATGACTGCTTCAGGTTCCAATATGATCTTCCCTTCCCCATCAAGTTCTGGCAATACTGTTTGAACTGGAAGATTTTCACCTATAACCTTCTTTAAGCATGAAACATTGAAAACTGGATGTACTCGCGAAGAAGCAGGAAGCTCCAATTTGTATGCCATAGTACCAATCTTTTGCAACACCTTGTAAGGACCATAGTACTTTGGCGATATTTTATTATCCTTCTTAGCTTGCTTGAGGGACATTTGTTTGTATGGTTGTAGCCGTAAAAATACCCAATCTCCTACATCAAAACTTCTCTCACTGCGATGTTGATGTGCCTGTTGTTTCATTCGATTTTGTGCCAAATTCAGGTTATCCTTTAAGAGTTGGAGAACTTCTTGCTGATGCTCGATGTGATCTTCCACTGCTTGAACCTTCGAATTTTCCCTTAAAGATGATGTCATGGATGGTGGATGATATCCATAAAGTGCCATAAATGGGGTCATTTTTGCTGCAGTATGGAAGGAAGTGTTATACCACCATTCAGCAAGAGGCAACCACTTGACCCATTGTGTTTGTTTATCAGATACAAAACAACAAAGATATCCTTCCAAACATTTATTTACTATCTCAGTTTGACCATCATATTGAGGATGATAAGATGAGCTATGAGCTAATTGAGTACCCAAAAAAGAAAATAGCTCCGTCCAAAAATTTCCAGTAAAAATGGGATCTTTGTTGCTCACAATAACCCTTGGGTTTCCATGTAGCTTTTGAATTGTGTCCATAAATGTAGTAGCAACTGTACTTGCTTGAAATGGATGAGATAGTTAACAAAAGTGTGCATACTTGTTAAGTCTATCAACTACCACCATGATGACACTCTTTCCTTCAGACTTGGTTAAAACTGTGATAAAATCCATTGAAATGTCCTCCCAATGTTGACTTGGAATGGATAAGGGTTGTAGAGGTCCCGGGGTCTTAATTGTCTCAACTTTATTCTGCTGGAAAATGAAACATTCCACCACAAACTTTTGAATATCAGATTTAAGGCCATTCCAAAAAAATTCTTTCTTCACCCTGTGGTAAGTTTTTAAAATTCCTGAGTGTCCTCCTAAAAGAGAAGTGTGTAATTCCAAAAGAATATTTTGTTTTAGTTGGGAATTCTTAAAAATATATAAGTGATATTTGTACCATAAAGAATCATTTTTCAAACTAAATGTATCAGATGTACTAGGATCTTGCTGCAACTTTTGAATGAGTGTCCATACTTCTTTGTCCTTCTTCCATTCATCTCTTGCTTCGGTTACCCAATCTGGTTGGATAATAGAAATGGCACAAAGAAATTCTTCCACCTCTTCATTATTTCTTGAGAGTGCATATGCAACAACATTAAGCTTCCATTTTTTGTAGATTATTTAAAAGTCATAACCCAATGTCTTTGTGACCCATTTTTGCTGCTCTTCTGAAGATAGTATTTTTTCCAAAAATTCTTTAAGACTATCATGATCATTTTTTACCTTGAAGTGTCTTCCCATTAGGTAAGTTCGCCATTTGTTTAGTGCATGCAATATTACTAACATTTCATTCTCTTAAATAGGTTTCTGTAAATACTTTCCTTTTATTGGATGACTTTCAAAAGAAATGGGTCTTCCTTCCTGCATTAAACAGCACCAATTCCATTTCCCGAGGGATCATATTCCACAATAAAGGTTTTTTTGAAGTCTGGCGTAGCTAAGACTGGTGCTAGGCACATTGCCTCTTTAAGATGTTCAAAGGCCTTAGTTTCTTAAGGAGTCCATGAAAATGCATCTTTCTTCAATAATGTTGTTAGAGGTGCTGCTATTCTCCCATAATTCCTAACAAAATTGTGATAATACCCCGTTAACCTGAGAAATCCTTGCAACTTCCTTAATGGCTTTAATTTTGTTAGGGTCTACCTTAACGCCCTCGTGAGATACAATATCAACCATATATTCCACCTCTTCTACTCCAAAGAAACATTTGGATGTTTTTGCATATAATTTTTTATCGTGTAATAGTTTGAGCACCCTGTCAACATGTTCAACATGATCCTTCCAATACCTCTTGTAGATTACTATATCATCAAAAAATACTAGCACAAATTTTGTAAGGAAGGGTTTGAAATTGGAATTCATCAACCCTTGAAATGTAGAAGGTGCATTGGTAAGGCCAAAAGGCATCACGAAAAATTCATAATGACCCTCATGAGTTCGAAATTTTGTTTCTGGAATATCTTTAGTCTTCATTCTAATTTGATGATATCCTGAACGGAGATCCATCTTGGTAAAATAAATTTCTCCATGCAATTCAACCAATAATTCATCAATCACGGGAATGGGAAATTTATCTTTAATGGTGAGCTTATTGAGCTCCCTATAATATGGACACATGCGTCATGATCCATCCTTTTTGTGTACCAATACTACAGGAGGAGAGAAAGAACTATGACTAGGTTGAATTATTCCCGCCTCTAACATTTCTGCAATCATACATTCAATTTCACTCTTTTGGACATAAGGATATCTATAAGGCCTGATGTTTGGAGGAACACCTCCTAGAATAAAATGAATAGCATTATCATGATCATGAATAGGTGGGAGTCCTTTTGGAGTTTCAAACATCTTGGAATGATTATCCAAGACTTGTTGGAGATTTGCAGAAATAGATGATTTTTATGTTGGAACTTCTAGTCAGCATAATTGTGCAATTACACCTCATTTTTATTTCTTTAGAAGCTTTGTCATGACATTAGAGCTTATTGTATTGCATGGATTCCCTGTAATATCCCATAATTCGACTTCCTTTCTTTCTGAAAAAAAATTCAAGAAAATTTCTTGAAAATTAAAAGCTATAGTCCCCAAAGATTGTAACCATTGTACTCCTAGTACAATATTAGCACCTCCCATAGGAATGGAAAGCATTGGAATATTAAATACATATTCTCCCATGGTTAGCTTGATATTATGGAATTTTCTACAGCAATTTATAGTTCCTCCATTTGCAACCATCACTTGACATTTTGGTGCTGGGTATAGGAAACAATTCAATTCCTTGGCTACCATACAATGAATAAAATTATGGGTGCTACATGAATCAATCAACACTATTACCTTTTTATTCTTCATATGTACTTCTATCTTGAGAGTTTGAGGAGTGGTAACTCCTGCCAATGCATTACACGATATGGTCGGAGTCATTTCTTCTTCTTCTTGGGCTGGTTCCTGGTGTATATCCTCTTCTTTTTCATTTTCTTCTTCCTCTTCACAATCTATGTAAAAATAATTTCTTCTCAACACACTTATGACCTTTAGTGTATTTGCTATCAGAACTGTAGCAAATCCATTTTTCTCTTTTTTCTTCCAATTGTTGTGGTGTCAACCTTGTAGGTTGTGGTAATCTAGGCGTAGCAACACTTCCTTCTTTATAGAAGTGAATGGTAGGCTTCCTTGTCTCTATAATTTTACATTCAAATTTTCTTGCCAACCCGAATGCCTTCTCCAATGAATCAGGTTCGAAAATGCAAACTGTCACACCTCCTAATTTCACCCCAAAAAAAAAAAAATCGTCATGAACTCTGACTTGTAAATATGGACTTATTATCACATTTCACCTTTTTATCATTATAATTGTCATCATCATATACTGTCGCAATTAAATCCTCTGCTCTTACTTCTTACCTTATGTTAATTTCATCTCAAGGTTGAACATAATTTTCATGTCTTGGACTCTTACACATTCTCGCAGACTCTTGCAATCTCACCTTGGTCTTGAGGTTCACCTATTTCATTTATCGAATTGGTGAATATAATTGTCAATTATATGGCACGTAAAATAGAATAGGAATCAAATGATCTTTGGGTCAACTACAAGCTCGACCCTTCGACACATAGTTATGATTTCCCCGCTATGTGTTTTGGTATAGCCTTAAGGGAATTGTTTTTTGGTTCATGTTTATATGATTCGACATAGTATTGTTTGGCATCAACCCCCATATACCCTGGTTGACGTGACACCTATCGCGTTACATAAGATTTACAATCGCCTTTAGATATTGTTATGCGAATTGAATTCCAGGTACACGTAAGGCGTATGGTAAAATAGATTTTTTTGTTTGTTATGGGGATCACTGCGCAGTCACTCGTGACCACGTCAGGAGTCGTAACGAATAACTGAGAGTGGAATAGTTGTGTAGTTTGCTACACCCCTCTATGCGCTGGTCTGGTGAGTCCATGTCAATGTGCCAAATCAACACGCCGGATGTACAGCCACCATACCCACACAGATGCCGGACATATCGACTTGAATTTTTAGATTTAAACTCCATTAATGCGATACGTAAATCTTAACTCACCCCGGCTACCCTCGATCCGTGACTTGGCCTCCACGATTCCGCCAAGTGGACGATGGTGATCGTGTTTGATTAGGGTTAAGGCGGTTATTCAGGAGTTATAAAAGTCTTCTGGATAGAGCTGAGTCGGGTTTTTTGGCATTCTTCAGCTCGTGGTGCACCTCTGAGTTTGTCAATTTCTATATTTGGCCGAGGGTTTGTGACTTCTCTGTTGTAGAAAAAGCCATGCTGCCTCAGTGCTATCCACCAGCTCTTAGGTAATTTCCTCATCATTTTAATGTTATTGTATGATTAAATGATTCAGGACGATTGTTCCACTCTTGGGCATGCGTAAATCTCTGAGTATATGTTCAATCCTTAATAAAGGATATGCCTCTTGTTTCAGGCTATGCGTCGCATACTCTCAGCGCTAATTGTTATTGAGTTTCGGTTTCAGGGATTATTGTCAACCCTACTCTTGCGAGTTCATAGGATGATACTTCTTTGGATTGTGCCTATGGTGAAATGGCTTCGCGTCCTATCCAACAGACGTCTAACATTTCGAAGGTTTTCATGAGGTAATTTCTTATGCGTCTCGCCTATGTTTAAATTTGAACTTCCTCCTCATTCTGAAGATGTGGCGTATTAATCCCTCTCTGCGCACAACTTTGTTTCAGGAGTCTTCGTATCTGTACCCTGCGTTTCACAGGTATGGTTTTAACCGCTTTCATAATTTCGTTCTTCGCTTATGTCCCCTACACTATTTCAAGTTGACTAATCCCTTTTGGTTTTGGTTGCATTTGTTGTGAACAGGTAACCAAATGATTATGGCATGTTCGTAAACACAACACTTACTCTTTTTCATCGTGACGGTTACTAACGTTGACCTCTTGGCCATTCAGGTCGGTATTATTGTGGGATTTATTGCTCCTCTCCTATTGCGTCGTTCTCATGGCATCGAAGTCTGATATCGACCTCCTGTATTGTTGCGCAGAAGGCACTTGTTTAAATTTATTCTGTTGAAGTAGGGATTGCACGTTTAATACTCTAGCCTGAAAGGCTCCTTATGTATTTGATGTTTGGAATATATATATATAGTTTCTAAGCCGCTAGATGAAATTTTGATATACTATGCCACAGTATAATGTTACAGGGACTGTATAAATCGTGCATATAATCTCATATCATGTTAATTGGCTTTGTTTAATTTGCTCGTCCGAACTTGTTTTGTTCTCTGGAAATGCTACTGACATTTCAGATATCTAAATTGCATACTTCAGAATTTATAGGGTGTTATATATGATATTTGTCTATTCCTCTAATGTAATTTGTTCATTCTTTTCTGTGTAATTCTATATTCTGGTATCTATAGCATAATTACAGTTGCCTCTCCTCCTGGTTATACTGAACTGGTGATATGCCTGACTGTCTAGGCATATGTACAGCTTGCTGGATATTTATGAGACCATTTTATCCATATATGATTGCTGTATATGAAAATCTATAATTTATAATTTCTCATTTTTCAAATGTATGCAAGCATAGTTCTATTCTCCAGTTTCTTCTCATTTTATTTTACATCTAGTTACAGCTCATATTTACCTGTGCACATGGTAATAAATGTATTTAAAGGCTGGTCATGGGATTTGAACCCATTCCATTTTCTTTTCTGTTGCTAAATGGAAATAGTGGTTATATAAAGGTATTGTACATACAGTTTGAAACAGTTTAACTCTTTACCAATGTAGTTCTCAAATGCTTACTCATAGTTATTACATTATATGGAATCAATCCCCGTGATCTAATATTAGAGTGGTTATCAGGAGATCAGGGTTTCTGTTTCATGTTGTTTATAAATAGGTACTCCTTTCCGCCCCTAGGCAAAGTAACTCATGCACAACCTGGTTGATTTGAATTATTAAATGCTCTGGAATTATAACAGAGTTACTTGGCTAAACTGGAGATTAGTTTATTTATTTTCTCCCTCTGTGTATTTCATGAACCATATAAGTCTTAATTTATATACTACTATAGTTCTGTTATACTATAGTGAATTTCATTTCTCTCTAGGGTAGCTGTAAATAAAATTATTCTATGAAACAGAAGCAGATTAAAAATAAATTCACAGTGGTTCCTGAAAGAACAAGGTTTCCTTAGATTTAATCCTACCCTGGGATTAGACATTCTGTGGAATTCCACTTTACAGGATTATTCTTCTACAACTGTACAGGATGACCAGGTTACTACCTGGTGACTACATTCTGTTAAATGTAGACTAATAATATGAACTAACTTAGAAGTAAATTTTGTTTTTATATGTAGCCAATTCATACTATAGCAAACAATAAGACAATTTTTCTCAGAGACATACCACTGGTGCAGTAGACCAACCTCCCAACCTTAGATCTCTTTTGTCTCCCAGAACTCACCCCCGAGATGAGACCACCTCCTATAGCAGATTAACCTCTAATCTGTACAAGAGCAGCTTATTTAAGCTATTGTTCCCCAAAGCATGTTTCTAATTCCGCTTCCAGAATCTCAGGATGCTTTTCTTCTTGTTTTCCTAGGCTTCCCACTTAGGGATTCTTTAAAGCTGCTTTATGCTTTTCCTCAGCTTTCCAGCTTTTTTACCTCTTCCCAACTACTTTCCTCATCATTGGGGAAATTCAGATTTTTTTTCCTCAAAATCTAATTTTAAAACTTACTATCTTCCAAGGATTTTTGAAAGATTGTGGGGAAATATTTTCCTCATCCATCCTCAGATTTAGCAAGTGATCTCATCATCTCATTTTTGGTTAATTTGCACCACAATAATTTATTCATTTCCTCAATCAAATGTTTAATTACATTCACAAATATAATTATCCTTTGGGGTCCACTCCCCTTAGGATGTAAATTTCAAGTATCTAACTTTAAAATGCAATCACATAAATTTCGGGTGTTACATATTACCCCTCTAAAAATAAACACTGTCCTCGGTGTTATTATTCGACAACTAGAGTTTATTTTGCAAATAAAAATGGATATTTTTCCATCATTTCAGTCTCTCGTTCCCAAGTAGCTTCTTCAGCAGTAAAGTGCTTCCACTGCACCTTTACTCTGGCTACTGTTCTGCTTCTCAGTTCAATTTCTTCCCACTCCAATATTTGAAGCGGTTCTAGAAGAAAATCCCCTTCTGGTTCCACCTGTACAACATTCCAATCAACTATGTGAGAAGCATCATGCACATATCTTTTTAACAATGAAACATGAAAGACATCATGGACTCTAACATGGGGTGGTAAGGCCAACTTGTAAGACACTGGTCCCACCCTTTCTAATATTTCAAAGGGACCACAATATCGAGGGGACAATTTAGCACAACTTCCAGCATAAAGGGTGCTCTTTTTGGGTTTAATACGCAGATATACATGCTCCCCAACTTTAAAGTCTCTATGCACTCTTTTCTTATCTGCATAACTCTTTTGGCGATCCTGTGTTTTCTTGATGTTCTTTTGTATCTGCTTGACAATTCCTTCCTTTTCTTGTAAGGCATCGGGTCCCAACATCAGTTTGTCTTCTGGCTGACTCCAGCTCAAAGGGGTACGACACTTCCTCCCATACACTGCCTCAAACGGACTCATTTTAATGGAGGATTGGTAGTTGTTATTATAGGCAAATTCAGCTAAATGTAAGTAATCTTCCCACTTTGAGGGTCTATCAATCACATACATTCTCAGCATGTCCTCCAAAATTTGATTAGTTCTTTCCGTTTGACCATCAGTCTGAGGGTGGTAGGCGGTGCTAAAATTTAATTTAGTGCCCATTCCTCCAAATAACCCCTTCCAAAAAGCTGCTGTAAACTTAGCATCCCTATCAGACACAATCACCTTAGGAACTCCATGGAGCCTTACTATCTCCTTCAGAAACACATTCGCTACTTGAGCGGTTCCAAAGGTAGATTTCACTGGTATAAAGTGAGCAGCTTTGGTTAGAGTGTCTACCACTACCATTACCGAATCATTCTGGTATTTGGTTTTGGGTAATCCGGTAATGAAGTCCATGGAAACGATGTCCCACTTCCATTATGCAATGGGCAAAGGATTTAGAAGACCAACAGGATGCTGATATTCCACCTTAACTAATTGACATTCCATGCATCTACTTAAATATTTTGCTACCTCTCTCTTCATTCCTGGCCAGAACAACTTCTTTTTCAGGGCAGTTAACATTTTCTGATACCCTGGATGGCCTGCATAGGGTTGTTTGTGGTACTCATCCAGAATTTCTCTTTTTAAAGACTCTACATTGGGAATATACAATTTGTTCTTATAACAAATCAGCCCTTTTTGTTTTTGGAAAAAGTCAGTTTTCTCCTTTTTCTGTAATTTCACCAAAAGTGTTTCATAATTTGGGTCTTGGTTGGCAGCCTTACTCACTAACTCTTCCACATCTATCTGAGCACTACTTCCAATATTATTGATATGCTGACAAGCATTTCTGCTCAATGCATCAGCAACTTTATTCTCCTTCCCTTTAATATGTTTTATATCCATGTCAAACTCACTTAAGAAGGACAGCCATCTAGCTTGTCTGGCATTCAATTCAGTTTGAGAAAAGAAATATTTAAGACTAATATGATCAGTCATCAATGTAAATCTTTTTCCAAGAAGATAGTGCCGCCACATTTTCAAAGCATGAATAACAACTGCTAACTCTAAATCATAGGCACTATAATTATGTTCATGTATTTTCAGTTTCCTGGATTTGTAGGCGATCACAGAATTTTCTTGTAACAGAACTCCTCCCAATCCTTCTCTACATGCATCTGTACATACCACAATTTTCCTTATCAGGATCTGCAATCTTCAATATAGGGGCTGTGGTAAGTTTCAGCTTTAATGGGTTAAAACTGTTTTGGCATTTTTCAGTCCATACAAACTTAACACCCTTCCTCTATAAGTAAGTGATGGGATGTGCTATGGCAGAAAATATCTCCACAAATCTGCGATAATAGCCGGCAATCCCCATAAATGATCTAACTGCTGAAACATCAGAGGGTACTGGCCATTCTTTTATAGCCTTTATCTTTTCCGGATCAACAGCAAGGCCTTGTTCAGAAATAATATGACCCAAGTATTGGATCTTGCCCTTATAAAACTCACATTTGCTAAATTTAGCGTATAGCTGATTTTCCTTTAGAGTTTGCAATACTATCCTCAGGTGTTCTTTGTGTTCCTCTTCACTGTTTGAGTAAACTAGAATATCATCTATGAACAAAAGAACAAATTTATCCAAATACTTGTTTAACACACTATTCATTAGGCACATGAATGTGGCAGGGGCGTTTGTCAAACCAAAAGGTAGAACTACAAATCCGTAATGGCCATACCTGGTTCTGAAGGTTGTTTTGCTGATGTCTTCCTCTTTAATTCTGAGCTGGTGGTAACCAGTTCTTAAGTCAATTTTGGAGAATACTGAAGCTCCTCTCACCTGATCAAAAAGATCATCAATTCTAGGCAAAGGATACCTATTTTTAATGGTCAACTTATTCAGTTTCCTATAATCAATGCACATCCTGAAAGTTCCATCTTTCTTTTTCATGAACACCACTAGTGCTCCCCAAGGAGACACACTTGGTCTTATATACCCTTTGTCTAGCAGTTCTTGCAGTTGCATTTTCAATTCTATAAGTTCAGGAGGACTCATTCGATAAGGTGCTCGTGAAACAGGTGTTGCTCCTGGCACCAGATCGATTGAGAAGTCAATCTCTCTTTTGGGGGGAAGATGAGGGATTTCCTTTGGAAAAACTTCTTTGAATTCTCTTATTACTCGTACAGCATCTAGTAATTCTCCTTCAGTTTTCTGTTCTGTTTCTTCCACATGCACTGCATAAACCTGATATCCTTTTCTAGCTGTTCTTTTCAATTGCAAAGCTGAAATTTGTCTGACAAAAATTGGTTTTTGTTTCCCTTTTAGAATGAAAGGTTTCCCCTCCTCATCTACACAGTGTAAAGTCTTATCCCAACAATTCATCAAATCTTTCTTCTTTTCCAGCCAGTCCATTCCTATCAATAAATCATATGACCCTAAGGATAAAATGTTCAAATTTACTTCTGTTCTAAACTCATTTAATTGGATTTCTATTCTGGGCAGTTTATGGGTTGCCTTTCTTTTTGTTCCAGTGGCCAGCTGTACCAATCATGACTGTTGAAATTTTTCAGTTTTTAAATTACATTTTTCTACAATCTTTGGACTAATGTAACTCAAAGAAGCACCTGGATCAATCAGAACAGAAACAGGTAAGTCAGAAATCTTACCCTCCATTTCCACCATGGTTGCTTGATGTTCTGCTTGCCGATTTTCCAGGGCTGCACTGATAGTTGGTATGTTTCTGGCTATATCATTTACTGTTGTCGCTTCCCGATCCCTCATGAGAATATGAACATTTCTATGGGGGCAGTCCCTCAAAAGATGGGGTTCCCCACAGCCCCAACATTTCAAGGGCTCCTTCATTCTGACTGTTCCCTCCTTTTTACTGTCTCTTTCAATTGGTTTCGATGCCACTTGAGACTGTGCAGTTTGACTTTCCTTGGGCTTTCCAAATCTTTTCCGCTGATGATCTCTGCCAAAATTCTTCAAATAGGCAGGTTTCGGTTTTCTCCCCTTGAATTCATTTTTACTTACCCAACTTTTTCCTTGATCAGTTTTTCCTTTGAACTGTTGATAACACAATCTAGCTTTCCTCACAGCTTCGTCCATTGTTTTTGGATTATCAAACTCAATTTTCTCTTTGTATATTAGAGGCAAAAAATTCAGAAACCTCTGTACCTTTGCCTTTTCTTCCCTTATGTAAGTTACATATCTTAACAGATTGGTAAATTTAGTGACAAACTCATCGATAGTGAGCTGTCCCAATTTAAGCGCATGAAATTCTTTTGCTTTGTCATCATAGTACCGTTCATTCAATTAGAGATTCTTGAATTTAGCCTGGAAATATTCCCAAGTAACTGTCTTTTCATCTATGGCATGCACCATCTTGGTCTTCTCCCACCATAAGGTAGCCTTACCTTGTAGCTGGTAGACAGCTAATCTGGCCCTCAGATTGCTTTCATACTCATAAACTTGGAAATACTTAATCATATTCAGCAACCAGGCTTCAGCATCCTCCTCCTTTTCTCCATCATAGGAGGGAGGTTTGATTTTTCGGAATTCCCCCTGTAATTCCTTTTGATGCTTATTATGATGTCGAATAACATATTCCTCATCAGATTCATCAGTTTTCCTCTTCCCGGAACCTTCGCCTTCGTGGCTGTTCCGTGAGGTTAATTCTCTGATGAGCCTTTCCTGCTCCTCACTTGCTAATGACAATCTGTCATTCTGGCTTTTTATCTCAGCCAATTCTTGTTGCAATTTCTGCAACATAGCCATCATGGCTGCATTCGGATCTGGCTCACCCTGCAGATCTACATAAATTCCACCACGTTCTTCCATTCTATCACCTCACTGTACACTACATAGCACAGGTCAGTGAACAGAAAACCAAAAAAAAAAAAAAAAAAAACAAAACTTTTGCTACAGCAATAAAATTACACAGTGAGTACACAGCAATCGTGAGCACAAAGTCACCAGCCCAGTTTGATAACTTGGGCTCTGATACCATTTGTCACACCTAATTTCACCCCAAAAAAAAAAATTTCGTCATGAACTCTGACTTGTAAATATGGACTTATTATCACATTTCACCTTTTTATCATTATACTTGTCATCATCATATACTGTCGCAATTAAATCCTCTGCTCTTACTTCTTACCTTATGTTAATTTCATCTCAAGGTTGAACATAATTTTCATGTCTTGGACTCTTACACATTGTCACAGACTCTTGCAATCTCACCTTGGTCTTGAGGTTCACCTATTTCATTTATCGAATTGGTGAATATAATTGTCAATTATATGGCACGTAAAATAGAATAGGAATCAAATGATCTTTGGGTCAACTACAAGTTCGACCCTTCGACACATAGTTATGATTTCCCCGCTATGTGTTTTGGTATAGCCTTAAGGGAATTGATTTTTGGTTCATGTTTATATGTTTCGACATAGTATTGTTTGGCATCAACCCCCATATACCCTGGTTGACGTGACACCTATCGCGTTACATAAGATTTCCAATCGCCTTTAGATATTGTTATGCGAATTGAATTCCAGGTACACGTAGGGTGTATGGTAAAATAGATTTTTTTGTTTGTTATGGGGAATACTGCGCAGTCACTCGTGACCACGTCAGGAGTCATAACGAATAACTGAGAGTGGAATAGTTGTGTAGTTTGCTACACCCGTCTATGCGCTGGTCTGGTGAGTCCATGTCAATGTGCCAACTCAACACGCGGGATGTACAGCCACCATACCCACACAGATGCCGGACATATCGACTTGAATTTTTGGATTTAAACTCCATTAATGCGATACTTAAATCTTAACTCACCCCGGCTACCCTCGATCCGTGGCTTAGCCTCCACGATTCCGCCGAGTGGACGATGGTGATCATGTTTGATTAGGGTTAAGGCGGTTATTCAGGAGTTATAAAAGTCTTCTGGATAGAGCTGAGTCGGGTTTTTTGGCATTCTTTGGCTCATGGTGCACCTCTGCGTTTGTCAATTTCTATATTTGGCCGAGGGTTTGTGACTTCTCTGTTGCAAAAAAAGCCATACCGCCTCAGTGCTATCCACCAGCTCTCAGGTAATTTCCTCAGCGTTTTAATGTTATTGTATGATTAAATGATTCAGGATGATTGTTCGACTCTTGGTCATGCGCAAATCTCTGAGTATGTGTTCAGTCCTTAGTAAAGGATATGCCTCTTGTTTCAGGCTATGCGTCGCATACTCTCAGCGCTAATTGTTATTGAGTTTCGATTTCAGGGATTATTGTCAACCCTACTCCTGCGAGTTCATAGGATGATACTTCTTCGGATTGTGCCTATGGTGAAATGGCTTCGCGTCCTATCCAACAGACGTCTAAAATTTTGAAGGTTTTCATGAGGTAATTTCTTATGCGTTTCGCCTCTGTTTAAATTTCAACTTCCTCCTCATTCTGAAGATGTGGCGTATTAATCCCTCTCTACGCACAACTTTGTTTCAGGAGTCTTTGTATCTGTACCCTGCATTTCACAGGTATGGTTTTAACCGCTTTCATAATTTCGTTCTTCGCTTATGTCCCCTACACTATTTCAAGTTGACTAATCCCTTTTGGTTTTGGTTGCATTTGTTGTGAACAGGTAACCAAATGATTATGGCATGTTCGTAAACACAGCACTTACTCTTTTTCATCATGAGGGTTACTAACGTTGACCTCTTGGCCATTCAGGTCGGTATTATTGTGGGATTTATTGCTCCTCTCCTGTTGCATCGTTCTCATGGCGTCGAAGTCCGATATCGACCTCCTGTATTGTTGCGCAGAAGGCGCTTGTTTAAATTTATTCTGTTGAAGTAGGGATTGCACGTTTAATATTCTAGCCTGAAAGGCTCGTTATGTATTTGACGTTTGGAATATATATATATAGTTTCTAGGCCGCTAGACGAAATTTTGATATACTATGCCACAGTATAATGTTACAGGGACTGTATAAATCGTGCATATAATCTCATATCATGTTAATTGGCTTTGTTTAATTTGCTCGTCCGAACTTGTTTTGTTCTCTGGAAATGCTACTGACATTTCAGATTTCTAAATTGCATACTTCATAATTTATAGGGTGTTATATATGATATTTTTCTATTCCTCTAATGTAATTTGTTCATTCTTTTCTGTGTAATTCTATATTCTGGTATCTATAGCATAATTACAGTTGCCTCTCCTCCTAGTTATACTGAACTAGTGTTATGCCTGACTGTATAGACATATGTACAACTTGTTGGATATTTATGAGACCATTTTATCCATAGATGATTGTTGTATATGAAAATATATAATTTATAATTTCTCATTTTTCAAATGTATGCAAGCATAGTTCTATTCTCCAGTTTCTTCTCATTTTATTTTACATCAAGTTACAACTCATATTTACCTGTGCACATGGTAATAAATGTATTTAAAGGCTGGTCATGGGATTTCAACCCATTCCATTTTCTTTTCTGTTGCTAAATCGAAATAGTGGTTATATAAAGGTATTGTACATACAGTTTGAAATAGTTTAACTCTTTACCAATGTAGTTCTCAACTGCTTACTCATAGTTATTACCTTATATGGAATCAATCGCTGTGATATAATATTAGAGTGGTTATCAGGAGATCAAGGTTTCTATTTCATGTTGTTTATAAATAGGTACTCCTTTCCTCCCCTAGGCAAAGTAACTCATGCACAACCTGGTTGATTTGAATTATTAAATGCTCTGGAATTATAACAGAGTTACTTGGCTAAACTGGAGATTAGTTTATTTATTTTCTCCCTCTGTGTATTTCATCAACCATATAAGTCTTAATTTATATACTACTATAGTTCTGGTATACTATAGTGAATTTCATTTCTCTCTAGGGTAGTTGTAAATAAAATTATTCTATGAAACAAAAGCAGATTAAAAATAAATTCACAGTGGTTCCTGAAAGAACAAGGTTTCCTCAGATTTAACCCCACCCTGGGATTAGACATTCTGTGGAATTCCACTTTACAGGATTATTCTTCTACAAATGTACAGGATGACCAGGTTACTACCTGGTGACTACATTCTGTTAAATGTAGACTAATAATATGAACTAACTTAGAAGTAAATTTTGTTTTTATATGTAGCCAATTCATACTATAGCAAACAATAAGACAATTTTTCTCAGAGACATACCACTGGTGCAGTAGACCAACCTCCCAACCTTAGAGCTCTTTTGTCTCCTAGAACTCACCCCCGAGCTGAGATCACCTCCTATAGCAGATTAACCTCTAATCTGTACAAGAGCAGCTTATTTAAGCTATTGTTCCCCAAAGCATGTTCCTAATTCTGCGTCCAGAATCTCAGGATGCTTTTCTTCCTGTTTGCCTAGGCTTCCCACTTAGGGATTCTTTAAAGATGCTTTATGCTTTTCCTCAGCTTTCCAGCTTTTTTTACCTCTTCCCAACTACTTTCCTCATCATTGGGGAAATTCAGATTTTTTTTCCTCAAAATCTAATTTTAAAACTTACTATCTTCCAAGGATTTTTGAAAGATTGTGGGGAAATATTTGCCTCCTCCATCCTCAGATTTAGCAAGTGATCTCATCATCTCATTTTTGGTCAATTTGCACCACAATAATTTATTCATTTCCTCAATCAAATGTTTAATTACATTCACAAATATAATTATCCTTTGGGGTCCACTCCCCTTATGATGTAAAGTTCAAGTATCTAACTTTAAAATGCAATCACATGAATTTTGGGTGTTACACAAACTTCATGTTGGATATTATCCTTTAAAGTACCTATGAGGAGATCAATCCTGTGTTCCTCTGAAATATCAGTTACCCTTATATTCAATTTTTGGAAGTCCTCAATGTGCTCCCCCACTAAACCCTTTTGTTTGAGATTTATCAATTGGGTAAAGAAGGTGTTTCTCTTTGTATCCTCATAATTTGGTATCATTTCCTCCGTAAAAATTAACCAAGTGACAATTTTTTTACAGGAGAAAAGCCATTGATACCATACAAATGTATTTTTTTCTAAATGTAAAGTTGCAATGCGTACCTTTTGTGTGTTTTGCACATTATGGAGATCGAAATATTTCTCCATCTCTAGTATCCATGTTACAGTTTCCTTTCCATAAAACTTCCACATATCCATTTTTGGAATATGGTGGTTCTTCCTACCAACATTAGAGTTTATGAAGTCACGATTAACATTTATTTTATTCTCATCATGAGTTTCCTGTACTATATTTTCACCATATGGAGACATTTCTTATATCAAATTTGTCAAAACTTTCATGTCTTCTTTTAGATCATTCTTCATGTTTTCCATGTTGTCTTTCATTTTTTTAATCGATCTTAGCTTCCATGTCATCCATCTTAGATTCCATGCCATCTATGTTAGATTCCACGCCTTTCTTCAAACCATCCATCTTCGCTTCCACACCTTTCTTCAAAAAATCAATTTCATTTTTTTTTTCTCTTTGCAAGAGCGAAATTTGGTGCACTTGCTCTTGTAGTTTTGATAGATCATGTTGCAATTCTTCCTCTTCAAGAGTCATAGTAGAGCCTTTTGAAGGCTTATTGTGTGTTGAATTATTTTTATGAGGAATTTTTTAGAACCCAATACTAATATATATTCTACAATATGCCCTTGGAATCAATTCAAATTGATTATTCAAACAAGACTTATGCAATTTGGAAAAAAAAAATACACACCTTTTTCTTGCTTTTGAGGATTTTGATATTAAAATTGGATTATATCTGTGATTACAGCTCCTCAATATCTGAAATTTGGCATTGAGGTAGCCTTCCGAATTGTTTTTCAAATGCCATAGGTCTGACTTGATTTGAATTCTCCAAGGAAAATCTATGTCCAATCTCCCACAATGACCTAATTATGGATTGGTTCAGTAGAGCGAACTTGTATGACTTGGCACATGTCACTGTTTCACCTTTTAGCTCTGAAATTTATAGAAAAGAAAATAAGTCCGTGTACTTGCAACCAATTTTAACAGCATTCCAATCCATTTCTCAGAGAGAGAGTTATGAATATTTTCCCACGATCACCTCTTTGAGACGAAATTCAGGAGCCTAAAAAAGCACTACCTTCCACAGATCATATATCGAGAAATATTGTGAACCAAGCTCTGAAATTTTGTGATGAGTTTCCTTAGGATTTTAGCTTCTTTACCTAAAAATTTTAGATTCTGAACCTTCGTATAACAAAATCTATAGCGCAAATTCCACGATGACCTATTAAGATTAAATTGAGGAGCTTGCAAAAATACCTAACTTGAAAAAATAATATCTCTAAAAGTATTATGAGCCAAGCTCTGAAAGTTTGTGACAATGTTCCTCAGAATTTTGGCTTCACACCCTAAAAATTTCAGCTCCTTAAACTTCGTAGAAAACAAGTTATAGCGAAAATGCCACGATGACCTGTTTGGAGTAGTGAAACCCTAGAATCCAAAGCTCTGATACCAAATGTTGTGAAGGCAGCTCCAAAATTAGAAGAAAAGAGATATCAACGCCTTAGAAATCAACCACTTTGAGGGGGCAACCTCCAATACATTTCATGAATGAACAATTCTTGGACGATAGAAATTACAAAACCTCCTTTCTATATATAGGAGTCCATGGGGCCAAAATGTAATCCTAGTGGGGCACAATGTAATCCTAGCCGACCTTACAATAATAATTTAAGGGCATAATAATAACAATATGGGGGTTACACGGGTACAATAATAACAATAAGGGGGTTACACTAACAACAATAAGCTACTATACTAGTAATATAGGGACCTAATAGATATAATATGACCCAGATGTTCCACCTCTTGTACTCCAAAGAAAAAATTCAATGTTTTTGCATATAATTGTTTCTCCTCCAATACTTTGAGCACCTTTTCAACATGTTGAACATGATCCTTCCAAGACCTATTGTAGATTAGTATATCATTGAAAAATACTACCACAAATTTTCTAAAGAAGGGTTTGAAAATGGAATTCATCAACATTTGAAATGTAGAAGGTGCATTGGTAAGGCCAAAAGGCATGACCAAAAATTCATAATGACCCTCATGGGTTTGAAATGTTGTTTTCAGAATATCTTCAGCCTTCATTCTAATTTGACGATATCCTTAACAAAGATGCAACTTAGTAAAATAAATTTCTCCATGTAATTCATCCAATAATTCATCAATCATAGGAATGGAAAATTTATCTTTAATAGTGAGCTTATTGAGATCCCTATAATCCAGAAACATGCACCGTGATCCATCCTTTTTGTGCACTAATACTACTGGAGCAAAGAAAGAACTTTGAATAGGTTGAATTATACCATCCTCTAACATTTGTGCAATCATACGTTCAATTTCACTCTTTTTGACATAAGGATATCTGTAAGGCCTAATGTTTGGAGGAACACTTCCTGGAATAAAATGAAAAGCATGATCACGATCATGAATAGGTGGGAGTCCTTTGGGAGTTTCAAAAACCTTGGAATTATTTTCGAAGATTTTTTGGAGATCTGGAGAATAGATTATTTTGATGTTGGAAGTTCTAGTTAGCATAATTGTGCAATTATGCCTCATTATTTCTTCATAATATTTGTCATGATATTAGAGCTTATTATCTTTCCCAAATTCCCTTCGATACCCCGTAATTCGATTTCCTTTCCTTCCGAAAAAAATTTCAAGAAAAGTTATTGAAAATTAAAAGCTATCGTCCCTAAAGATTGTAACCATTATACTCCTAGTACAACATCATCACCTCTCATTGGAATGGAAAGCATTGGAATATTAAATAAATATTACCCCATGGCTATCTTGATATTATAGCATTTTCTAGAGAAATTTATAGTTCCTCCATTTGCAACCATCACTTAACATTATGGTGCTGGGTATAGGAAACAATTCAATTTGTTGGCTACCTTACAATGAATAAAATTATGGGTACCACCCGAATCAATGAACATTATCACCTTTTTTTTCTTGATATGTCCTTCTATATTGAGATTTTGAGGAGTGGTAATTCCTGCCAATGCATTACACGATATGGTTAGACTCATTTCTTCTTCTTCTAAGGTTGATTCCTGGTGTATATCCTCTTCTTTTGAAGTTTCTTGTTCATTTTCTTCTTCCTCTTCACAATCTATGTAAAATAATTTCTTCTCAGCACACTTATGACCTTTAGTGTATTTACTATCACAATTGTAGCAAAGGCCTTTTTCTCTTTTTTCTTCCAATTGTTGTGTTGTAAACCTTGTAGGTTGTGAAAGTCTTGTATTACCAACACTTCCATCTTTATAAAATGTGAGTGGTAGCCTTCCTTGTTGCCATAATTTTACATTCAATTTTTCTTTCCAACCTAGATGCCTTATCCAATGAATCAGGTTCCCAAATGTGAACTTCATGTTGGATGTTATCCTTTGAAGTCTATATGAAGACATCAATCCTGCGTTCCTCTGGAATATTAGTTACCCTTATATTCAATTTTTCGAAGTCCTCAATGTGCTCCCCACTGAACCCTTTTGTTTGAGATTTATAAATTAGCTAAACAAGGTGTTGATATTTGTATCCTCATAATGTGCTATCATTTCCTTCACAAGAATTGACCAAGTGACAATTTTTTTATGAGATAAAAGCCATTTGTATTTTGTTCTAAATGTAAAGTTTCAATGCATACCTTTTGTTTGTTTTTCACATTATTGAGATCAAAATATTGCTCCATTTGTAGTATCCATGTTACAGGATCCTTGCCATCAAAATTCCTCATATCCATATTTGGAATATGGTGGTTATTCCATCCAACATTAGAGTTTATGAAATCATGATTAACATTTATTTTTTTCTCATCCTAATTTTCCTCTACTATCTTTTCGCCATAGGGAAACATTTCTTGTATCAAGTTTGTCAAAAATTCCATGTCTGCTTTTAGATCATTGTTCATGTTTTCCATGTTTTCTTTCATTTTTTTTTCCATGTCATCCATATTCGCTTCCATGCCTTTCTTCAAAACTTCCCTTTCATTTTTTGTTGGTCTTTGTGACAGAGAAATTTGGTGCAATTTCTCTCCTGATTTTGATAGATCATGTTGCAATTCTTCATCTTCATGAGACATAGTAGAGGACTCTGAGGGATTAATGGGTGTTGAATTCTTTTTAGGAGGCATTTTAGAACCTAATACTTTCTCTTGATTTTAAGGAGCTCAATATTGAAAATTAATTATATATATGATTTCAGATCTTCAATATCTAAAATTCAGCCATGAATTATTCATATGAATAGTGCCATAGGTCTAACCTTATTTGTATTCATGAAGACAAAGTTATGCCCAATCTCCTACGGTGACCTAATTATAGACTGGTTCAGTAGAGAAAACTTGTATGACTTGCCACATGTCACTCTTTCCTCCTTCGACTCTGTAATTGATACAGAAGAAACTACAATCTGTGTAATTATGGTCAATTTTTACAGTATTCCAATCCAATGCTCAGAAAGAGAGTTATGATAATTTTCCCACGGTCACCTCTTTGATATGAAATTTGGGAGCCTGAAAAATCGCTAACTTCGAGAGACACTATTTATGAAAATATTATGAATCAAGCTCTAAAATTTTTCCACGATGTTCCTCGGGTTTCTGGCTTCTCTATGTGGAAATTTCAGCTCCCGATCCCTCGTAGGAAAAAATTTATTGCAAAAATTCCGCGATGAACAGTTTAGGTTAAATTTAGGAGCTTGCAAAAATCCCTAACTTGCACAAATCATATATCCAAAAAAAGTTGGGAACTAAGATCTGAAATTTTTCCACCACGTTCCTCAGAATTTCAGATTCGCTTTGTTAAAATTTAAGCTTCTCAACCTTCGTAGAAAAAAAGGTTATAGAGAAAATTCCACAATAACCTATTTGGAGTAGTGAAACCATAGAATCCAAAAGCTCTGATACCAAATGTTATGAAACCAACTCTAAAAATATAAGCCAAGAGAGGTCACTGCCTTAGAAATCAGCCACTTCAAGCGGGTAACCTCCAATACATTGCATAAATGAACAATTCTTGGATGATTCAAATGACCAAAACCTCCTTTCTATATATAGGAGTCCATTGGGCCATGATGTAATCCTATCTGACCTAAAAAAAATAATGTAAGGGCACAATAGTAACAATATTGGGGTTACATGCGTACAACAATAATAATAAGGGGGTTACACTAGCAATAATAAGGGACTATACTAGTAATATAGGGACCTAACACTGATTCTGTAGCTTCCATCTTCTTCATTTTCTTCAAAATGTTGAAAATGATAGTCTTCCTGTCTTCAAAACTTGTTGGCATAATTCTTGCTACGTGAATGGATGTTCTGATGTTAAACATAGTAGGAAATTTTTGATTTAGTGGCCATTAATGGATGCCACTAGTCAACACGAGAAGTGAAGATGACAATGAGAGTGAAGATGCCCAAACACATCTTGCTAGGTACGAATAATTTTTTTATTGTCGAGTACCTAGAAGATCCAATGAACAAGGGACATTAATGTATTCCCATTGTTTGCCAGCAAGAAGAATTTCCATTAAGGCATGCAAAACTCAAGGTGTTTTTGTAAATATTTTAGACTCAAAGGAATATGGACTCAATAATTTTCATTTAAGCAAGTTTTATTTGCGAAACAAAAAGGATAGGAGAAGGAAAATGGAAATGGAATATGAAAATGGAAAATGACAATGGGAAATAAGCATGTAAGTGAGCTTCTTTCTTTTATTTGTGGGTTAGGAGTAGGCAAAGAGTAATGGAAATTGTATGTGAATAAAAATGAACAACTAACTCTTGCTAGGAAGATAATTGTGGCTTGCTTTGAATTGCTTGGTTGGATTTATAGTTCAAAAGGGAGGAAAGGTAATGGTCTTGATGGATATGGACATGAAATTGTTCTTTTGTTTCTCTTGAAATTTTTCCTTTGAAGACCAATTGTACCAACAAATTGGTTTCCTTCAATGATCATTAGATCATCCCAAACCTGCAAAAAAAAACTTGACATAAAGAACATAAGCGTGTTAAAAAAAATGGCCAATTCCTCTCTGATTCTTAAGCAAAAAATTGAATGTTAAATGAAACAGATTAAGGAAAATAAAAAGTTTTATATTCATTCCAATTCATGATAATGATAATAATCCATTTTTAAGAAATAACCATTAAAAATAAATCAACTCCTTGTTGCTGGATGACTTCATGCATTGTCCTTAGTAATATGATTGGCATTACAAAGATTCACTGTGTCCTGCAAGTTAAAGGTTCACAACAAAAATATTATAATTTTTAATGCCAAATATTTAGAGATCATCTAAATATTCTTCCAATTGTTTTGCAAGTCACTGCCAAATTGAATCATCATCTGTGCTGAAAAATTCAAAAATATTTGAAGGGGTAAAAAAAAAAGTGCTTGCACAAAAAAATATATTTCAATCAAATTTTTCAAGTATTTTTCGCCTTGTAAATTGCTTCAATAAATTTATTGTATATGCAAAAAAAAATTATTTCTCACTTTTTATTTTATATATATATATATATATATATATATATATATATATTATTTATATTTTTATTATTTTTATTATTTTTTTTGTTTTTTTAATGATGAGAAACATAGGGAATGAGACACATATGTGTCTAAAATCAAATTTATTAAACCAAATTGGACTGTTAGACCACATGCCATGTTGAGAATTTTTTTTTTTCTCTTGGATTCTTCTAAAATAAAATTTATTAAGTCAAATTGGTCTCTTAGACTACATGCCATGTGGAGAATAATTTTTTATTCACTTGGATTCTTCTGCTTTCAACTTGCCATGTTTAAATAGTTCAAAACAAATTGTTTTTTCCTCACGCAATATCCAAATGGGAGGTCTGAAGAACCTTGAATTTCTCCCAAATGGCTGTGAAATCCAGCAAATTTCTCACGATTTACCTCAGTCACCCCATTCTCGAAAAACCCCATGTTTTATGTTTTCTCAATTCGCCATGGTTTTCTTAGAAAATGTGCTATTTAAAATTGGGTGTTTTAAAAATATTCAAATTTGTAATAATTTTACACATCCCCTATATAAAATTTAGGCTATTTTTAAGGTGAAATCATTTTATACTATAAAATTTGGGCTAATCATATTTAGAAAAAATGGAAATTAGCGAATCATTTTTTTATAAAAAGAATTGAAAATTAGCCCACCTGCGAATATTAGCCCCTAAAATTTCCCCTTATCACAGATCAAAATATTAAGGTTGAATTCTTCAAAACATATTGTATAGTAAAGGAGTGGATGGATTATTGGAAACCTCTTCCTTCATGAGTTATATTTGGAGGCTTTTACAAACATGATATCACCAGCATGAGTCATCGAGCACTGACTTCTATAACTATGTCAGTAGAAAGAATTTGGCACCGAAGGTATGTTCATATCAATTTTCATGATTTGTTATTATTGTAGAAACAAACTATGCTTCAAGGAATCCCTATGTTAAATAATGAATATGTTGCTTGTGAAGGTTGTTCTTTAGGAAAAATGCACAAAGATGAACTCCCCTCCAATTCTAATAGGAGAATAAGAGATGTATTAGAACATGGGCATATTGATGTTTATTGACACATCCATAGAATATCCCTAGGAGGTGATTATTAATTTCTTTTTTTTTATTGTTGATTGCCCAAGGTACAGTTGGGTGTACTTCCTTAGGAGAAAGAGTGATGTTTTTAATACTGTAAAGAATTCAAAAACATGGTAGAGAAGAAAATAGGAAATTAGATAACATCCTTCTTTAAAATAAAGGGGGAGAGGATATCTTGGGTAACTTCATCAAGTACTGGAAGGATAATTTAATAGTACAACAATTTATAGTACCCTATATACCATTGCAAAATGATTTAGTAGAAAGGGAAAAAAAACATTGGTTGAGTGTGTGCAGAGTATGATCAAAGGTAAGAATATCTCAAAGGATTTTTTGGCAGAGGCCATTAGCACTGTTGTCTATTTAAAGAAGAGAAGTCCAATACACTATATTGATCTCAAGACTCAATTTGAAGCATTTCATGGTTTTAAATGAAAAATTCACCATTGGAGGGTATCTAGGTGAAAATCCTCTCAACATATTCCCAAGGGGAATACAAATAAGCTTGATGTTAAATCCTTCAAATTTATTTTTGTACAATATTGTTCAGAAATTAAAGCTTAGAATTTTTTTTATCCTTCTTCTCATAAATTATTTTCAATAAAATATGTAATTTTCCATGAGAAGGAATATGAAGGCAACAAGGAAAAAATTTACAAAAAGTGGCATATAATTCGTCATGGTGGAGACAATAAAGAAGAAGCAGAAGATATTGGGAAGCAAAATCTTGAGAAATAATCTAGTGATATAAACACCACTAACAATCATATCTCACCTAGTGGTGGGGGAGGACCTTTGGAGAAAAAGGATGAATATAGTGAAGTACCAAGGAGACATACTCACCAAACTCTCCTACCTTAAATATATAAGGACTATGACTTGATAAGTAGTGTTTTAAATGCCATAGAACCCATGAATTTCAATGAAGCTAATGAAAATGAAGTGTGGAGGAAAGAAATTAAGGAAGAATATGTAATGTCTCTCAATTTTTATTTCTTTTTATACATCTCGTATTATTCTGACAAGATACTGATAGTCTTATAATTCCGTTAAATGTTATTATTTAACATTGCTACCCATTTCAATCTTTATACAATGAGTATTCATTATAATGTTCACCAATTTTCCTCATCTTATTCAAATCAATAAAATTATTTCTCGTCATGAACTATTCAAATATTCAATATTCAAAATTATTAATAAGCCTCTTCCCTTGGCAATATCACCCATTACATTTTGAATATATATATATATATATATATATATATATATATATATATCCACTAATTATATAATACACTTTGTAATGATTAAAGTCCTATATAGTATTACTTTCCCCTCATCTATTAACTTATACCTCAGGTCACCTAACTTCACGTTATGCCTAGACTTTCGTACTTCCTCCAGTATTGAATGAATTCTAATTGGTAACATATATATTAATGCAAAGAGACTTTTATGTCTGACTTGATGTATTGTTTATGTAATATTGTTGTAATGTTTCAAGGATTTTGTACCATTTCTTGTCCTTCGCATTAACAGTTTCAAATTGTTTAACCTATTGGATTGTATTATATAATCGTGATGTGGATGGCTATTTGTGAGTCTAGCTGTAGGCTATCTTCTTAGAATCCCAATGTTATTAGCCATGGAATCTTAGTACTCTTCTCCAGTTAAGTTCATTTATGAGACAAGAGTTATCAGATTTAATATGTCAGAAGGTTGATACAATTCTCGTTTTCCCTCCCCTTTGGTTTCCTAGTGCATACGATTTCCTCAGATGTTGCCATCTGTATGGACTGGAGCCTTTAGGTTTTTTGAAACCTCTGTAATATTTAATTGTGAAAATTTTTCAATACACACTTAAAATTTTACACCAGGATCTCGATGGAATCCTTCTCTTCCAGTTTTCAAAGGCCCTATGGAGCCTATTACCCTGTTATTGATCAGATTTCACCGAAATTATTCTCTAAAGGTCATTCGTTCTTCTACCTCTGAACTCAGGTAATCAATTTTATCCACTGACGCAACTTAATATGATGGACTATATTTTGTTTTTATATTGCCGCTTTCTTATTCATTACTTACTATTTATTTAAATTTGTACCCATTTAAATTTTTAATAATTTTAGGTGAGTAACCATGCAAAGGGCTTCCAAATTCTCATCCCCAATATCCATAGTGGTAAAGGGATTTCTATGTGTTTTGTTACAATGGTTTTCTTTCTGAACTATCCTTATTTTTTTTGTGTTAATATCTCACCCCTTTTACACTGCAGATTTCCAGTTTGGAAAGATACGAAGTATTCCACGATTTAGGTAAGACTTGCCTCAGTCTTTCATAAACTGAATTTTCTATAACCCTTATGGGTAATTTCATTTAACCATCTCATTTGTATTTTCAGGTAACAGAGACGTACTGTAACTCCTTTGGTTGTTTTGAAAATCCTTTTACGTTTTTCATTACTACTCCTGTTAAAATTTCTTTCTCCTCTCCATAGGTTGGTAACCCTAATTTTGAAGGCTCTTAGCATTTTATCATGAAATGTATTTGGAATGGCATGGAACGATTTCTGCATCCACTGAATTTTTTTAATTTTTTTCGCTAATTTAGAGAGCTAGGGTTTGAAACTTTTCTTAGCAATGTCGATAAATATTGAAGGATGGACTGTGTAATTTATTTTCTCCTCTTACTAGACGAAAGTGATATTTTATATTTTTGAACTCCCTTAATAGGGATTTGCTACTCTATACTCCAGTTTTATTTTCTTTCATACTCATCTAAATTGATGAATGTTAACATAAAATTTCCATTGGTTTAACGATATAAAATTTCTGAGAGTTAATATATCTAACTAATGACATAGTATGTATTCACTAGTTTTCATATTAAGTCATTATTTCATTTCATTTTTAGTGCTATTCATATTTCTATCTCCTCAATTTAACTGTGATCACTCTCTAAAATAAATAGCTATTTTACGGGATATTTAACAAATCTTAATTATGTATCTATTAATAGTCCCCCCCCCCCTTTTTTTACTTATAAGTTCAAACCCTATATCGAATTTGAACATTTCTGTTATTCTACTAGAACTATACTTATTTGTATACTGCTAGGTTTTTATAATATCCTACCGCTAACTGTGAGGTATATTTATCTTACTTAGATTGTAACAGATCACCATTAATGGGATAATAGTATTCTCTATTAAATTTTCCTGATAGATACTACAATATGTCATTTCTGGCACCATGTTATTTATGAACGTAACATCAACTGTGCTTTCAATATGTCTCTTACCAAGAAAATAGAAATTAAATACTGATGCATACTCACAATGTTTATTTAGATAATACTCACACATTGAATCCTTTGAGTAATATCTATGTTTCAGAATGGTATTCTTCTACGTTACCACCTAGTTATTTTACAGTTTATTTCCTTGGATTTACAGTAGAGGCTAAATCAATTACCAATATAAATTTTTGTAATTCTCAGATTTTTTTGTACAACTAATATCCAAATTTATTATTTATAGTCTTCTAAATATAATTTAAAGTGATTGCTTAAAAAGTATCATATATAAGTAGATTCTTTTCTATCCACTATGTATTGAGTTTGATCTCATAACTCATGAACATAACTGCTAATATGATAATTACATGAAACCATTTTATTTCTAGTTAGGCACTAGATGTACATTCCTATACATGTCTATTTTTCGCTTCTACACTTATTCTTTCTTCTCAAGAATATATATATATATATATACATATACAAAAGTTGAGAGTTTCTCACATATCCTTCCTAAAGATATGCTTAACCTATTAGATTTATCTTTTAAATCATAACCCAATAATTCTGCAATTCTTATTTCTTTCCAGAATTGATTTTCTGAATTCAAAGCAATATAAATATATATAGTTCTGGAATTTTTTTATTCTCTAACAATTTAATTGAAGTATGCTGGGATGTATACTCTTAGATATTACCTACAGAGAATATCATAGATTTACCACAAAAAATTTCTTTGTACTGCCATACTATTGCAACAGAATTGTAGTCTTTGCTCAGATAACATCCTTCCTAAGGCAGAGAGGTACAATTTATATACCTGCAAGTTAATATTTTCTTCTTTGAAGTATTTATACAGAATTCAATATTTCATACCCATTTAATTCAAATCTGAGTTAATAGTTTATGAAATCTATTTTTTTTATACATATATGTCTTTATACTACAGAAGAAAATTAAAGTTCTACAATTTATTTGTCTATGGGTGTAAGATATATCTCCAGATTTAAAATGATATCAGGTTTAGAGATTCTGGGTGATATTTCCCAGTAAATTATATTCCTAGAACTATACATATTTTTGAGGACCATTTCTTCTGATTAAATCTGTTAAATGTAATGAATTTCATATCTACAGCACAAGAATATAATACTTCCCTATCAAATAAAAATTTAAGATTTCAGAATACACTATACAATAGAATTTTATTGTTAGGTGTGCATACCACCTCTTCCTATGACCAGTCCTCCCAACTGTAGGGTTCTTCTATCTTCAGAATTCATCCCCGAGCTGAGATCCTCCAAGGACAGACTAACCTCAGTCTGTTCTAGAGCATCTTACTTAAATTATGCTTTCCCTAAGCCTGTTTCCAAATTCTTTGTCCAGAATTTTTAGGAAGCTTTCTTTCTAGCTTCTCTCAATGAGGTACTTTAAAGCTAATTTCTCTACTTTTCTAGCTTTTCCACCTCTTCCCAATTACTTTCCTCTTCATTGGGGAATTTAGATTTTTCCTCTTAAATCTAATTTAGCATTATTCCTTTCAAGGCTTTTTGAAAGGTTTTGGGAAAGTCTTAACCTTTTCCATATCCTCATGGATCAAGCTTATGATCTCCAATCTCATTTGGTCATAGTGCACACATAAATATTCCATTTATTTTTATAATTAAAATTGTATTTAAATCCACAATCTAGTTTTCCATTGGGGTCCACTTCCCCTTTAGACTTATTCAAATGTCAATTAAAAAGAATAGAAACTAGGGGTGTTACAGAATATGACTGAGTAATGAAAAATAAATTTTGGTAATTGACATAATTGGCTAGAGATAAATATCCCATAGAATGTGAATGGTTGTACAAACCCAAGTTTAAAGTATACGACAATGTAGATAAATACAAAGCTAGATTGGTGGAAAAAGGATACTCACAAAAATAAGTCATTGGTTACGCAATAACATTTTCACTTGTAGCTAAGCTAAACATTATTATATTGTTAATTGCATTAGCTACAAAGTACCATTGAAATATTAACTAATTTGAATGGTGATTTAAAAGAGGAGGTGGTGTATTTGATACAACCTGAAGGGTTTTTGGAAAAGGGTAGAAACATTTACTTTGAAGATTAAAGAAAGCTATGTGTAGGTTGAAGACTGCACCCAAGCCATGGTATGAAAATATAGGTTCCTTCTTCCTTAAACGAGGTTTTATGAGGAGTCTAAGTGATCGAAAAAAGTATACCAAATTTGATTCAAGGGGTCATATTGTATTGATTTATATGTATTTTGATGATTTAATTATTAGAGTAAATTTGGTTACGTTAATTAATAGAATTAAAAAGAAAATGACACAGTTATTTGATATAAATGAACTTGGTGAGTTACATTAGTGTTCAGGTCTTGAAGTTTGGATAAATCATGGTAAGAATTTTGTTTCCCACGGTAAGTATGTTAGCTAATTTCTTAAGAAGTTTAAAATGGATGAGAGTAAATTTTATTTTGTTCCAATAAAACATAATTTGAAACTTCATTTTTATTATGGCTCAAAGGAATTTGATGGTCAAATGTATATAAAACTAGTGGGAATCTTGAATTATCTTACTACAACTAGACCGGATTTAACATACTACGTAGATGTGTTAAGTCAGTTTATGGAGAGACCACTCATTGGAGAGAAGCAAAAGATGCACTTTGGTAGCTTAGAGGAACATATGATTTTGGTCTAAAGTATATTAATTCATTTTATTTTGATATGACACACTAATCATATTCAGATTGTGTTGGTAGAATGGATGATAGGAGGTATACTACATGTTCTACTTTTAGCATTGGATCCATGATTGTTTTATGGAGTACTAACAAACACTATATTGTATCTTTGTCATCCATTGAAGCAAACTATAAAGCTTTGTGTCGAGAAAATTTTTAATTTTTTTGTTTTAGAAGAGTTCTTTAATATGTTGGATAAGAATAAGAGAAGGATATAATCATCAAATGTGAAAACCATAGCTCAATCAAGTTGGAAAAAAATACATTTTATTATCCAAGAAAAAATCATGTTGATTCTTAGTTTCAATTTGTTAGAGAGAATACATAATCCGAAGAAACTTTTCTTCAATACTATAATACTTGTCAAAATGTTGTGGACATTTTAACTAAATCTCTTGGGAAAATGAAATTTAAGTTCTTTAGGGATATATTAGGTGTGGAAATAAATCATTTCTCCATTTTTGGGGAGAGTTCAAAATAATGGAGAAATAGTTTGTTAGCTTATTTTGATTTTTTTTGTATTTAGGACTTATATCCTCTTTTTTAGGTGCTTCTATGATCTCTCGAATGTAACTTTATAATATATGCATTTATTTTTTGATTAATTAATGAAAACATAAATGTTGTTTGCGAGCCTCAAGTCCTCTCACGTGAGAGTTGCATGATTTATTTAACAAATCTTGTATTTCTATTTGGTAATTAATTTAGGTTCTTAATTATTTTAATAATCCATCGTGTCTTGTAACTCAGATTAATTATTTGATATAATGCCAATTTTATATCGACCAAATTGAATGGTTTTTAGGTTACAAAGATTTTCTTCGAAAAAAATCATGATAAAGGCCTATGGATTATAGATTAGAGGTGTTGATTCTTCCATAAAAAAAAGGTTGATCCTTTCCTAGGGCATTCTTTGGTCCTCTTTTAAGTTGTAGGTATACCCATCCATGTGGAAATCTTTTTGAGGCCTAGAATTGTTACTTCAAGTCACTATATTGTTATAGAATATTTGGTGGACCTTTAAACAATGCATGTAGTGAGTACATTTCTTGGCTATCATGAGGTATAATATGTGAACAACTATAATTTTATGCTTTACCATGTCCATTAATGTTGGAAAAAAAACTCTTCCATAATAGACTGATAAATATGTTAATTGGATTTATGGATGGTATTAATATAAAATTCTATAAAAAATGAGATCACTATATTGAAGGTAATTTTACTCATAACTAGTTTTAATTTTAGGGATAAGTACTTTTAGTTTTGGTATAAAACTTAAACTACTTCTAATTAATTAAAAGTTTTTTTTTAAGATATAGATTAATAAAAAATCAGCTATGTTGTAGGAGGTAACACTCTATCCCTTCAATTCACGCTTGGATAATTTAGGTGACATGGTATTACTAAAATATAAATAATAAAATAACTAATATTTATAAGTGATAATCATTAGTATATTATTATTCATTGTTTAAATTGTAATATAAATTTTTAAAAAATGATATATGTAAATTTAACATGTTTTTTTCTAACCTTTTTTTGAATAAAAAGTCATTAAACTTATTCATTAATTAATAAAAAATTATTAAATCAAATTTATCAAATTAATATATCTATAAAAGATTATATTTTTGAAATATATCAAATATATTTGTATTTATTAAAATTCACATAAAAGTAAAATGAAAAAAAAAATCCATAATTAATAAATTTGGAATAAAGAGTTGTAACATATCTCAAGTAAAAGGTTCTTATCATATCCTCTACCATGTATATGAAGCCATATGTATGTCTATTTATCGAATTTTTTAGAATATCCATTTCGTAGAGTAAATGTGGAATGATTTAACTTTATTTGAAAATATATATTTTGATTTTATTAATAATAGTTTTTGAATTATTTATTTTAGATTCTTTTTTATTAATGATAATAATTTATTTTTAAAATAAACGATTTTATTGTTCATACTGTTATTTAAATTTACTTCAATTTCCCAAAATATTTTATCACAATAATGCAATATTTAGCCAAACTTTTATATGGGTAGGGTCCCTTTGATTTATCATGAAGATGGATCCAATGTCTAGTTAATAAATTAAATTTTCTCTCGTTATTTGGAATATTTTTTATTCATTTCCAAGAGATTAAGATATTAGGTTATGGTCGTCACATGGTTGGTATGTGTAACTTGTTTTGCTACATTTTGGTATACCTTGTAAATAATTGTTGAAAATTACAATGAAATAGTTACTGGAATAAGGGTTTGGAATAGAAAATTGCATGGGATAAGTTTTCTAGTTTATTGCTCACAATTCATGGGAATATATATATATATATATATATATATATATATATATATATATATATATATATATATATATATATTTTGAAGGGTTTTAAAACTATTTTACTATTTAAAAAAGGTGAATTATTATTTGCTAAGGCGTAGTTATTTTTGTCACCTCTTAGCAAAATCTACCTATACAAATATTCTTTGATACCTTTCCCAAACCCATTAAATAGTTTTTGTAAGCTAACTTAATGCATGCCTACAAAATGTTCTTGAGTATGAAATTTTCCAATATCTACTCTTTATGATAAAAAGTGTTGAAATGATTAGTTGTGTTTGTAAGATATCCAAAGAACCCATTTTTCTACTTCCAGATTATCTTTGTGTTAATTTTCCATGTATATAGTGAAAACCTCAGTTTCACGTGAATTATTCCATTACATACTTTAAACATATTATTTTCCTTGCATATGGTACATGCGACATATAACCCATTTCTTCATTACTCCCACGGCATGACCATGAAGAAATACTAAAATGGGAAGCATATGGAGTATTTTATAGGTTTTACATTCGACATAGCTCTACTATCTTCCTAAATATGTATATTTGAATGCCCAAAATTTTCTTTTCTACTGTAACATACTTCTTATCAAAATTAATAGTCAAATTGGCCTTTAACACGAGCCATGCTTGAAAAAATCATATTTTCGACATATAAAAACAAAATAATGAATATTTTAAAAAAAAAAAATTGAAACATTATGGTAATACTCACTTCGAGAAATATTGTATCTCACTATGAAGGACTGATATTTATTGTACAATTTATTTGTACATTTCCTTTAGCTTTAAAATGACTTCCTTAAATTATAAAAAACATTTTCGTATAATCTTCAATACTCCTTTCTTGTTGTTCTATCTAACTTTCCCGAAACATCACCACTTTGTTAATTATTTGGGTGTTTAACTCAACTTGTAAAGGTTTCCAATATGTGTAGTCTTTATAATGGTTGGTAGTCTTTATAATGGTTGGGATGTGCTTGAACACCTTATGTTCTCCACCTTGAGGTTTAAATGCAAAAGAATTAAATTATTTTTAAGTTCACATACATGTTTTACCTTTTTCAACATTGTTCTAATAACATCAAACATTTTAATCTTAATTCTTTCAACTCGAGTATTCTTACAAGATGTATTGCTGCCTACAATAACATTACCACCATCAACAATTTTATAAAAGGAAAACCAACTCTGATGTGGACACATGTGGTGTGAAGCACTAGATTTGAGAAGCCGTTTTTCATGATGTTGTGAGTGATTAAGGATAAATTAAACTCCATAAATAAAATTGATTGAACCATATTGGCTTTGATCTTAAATTCTTCCTTCAATTCTTATCCATTCCAAAAAAAAATCTTTCGAACCCCCATTTTACCATAGTACCAAGATTTGAGCACACCATTCCTACTATTTGAGTGGTCTCCTCCTTCAATGGATTTTATCTTGGACACCATTACTTCTATTATGGAAGTTTATATAGTAGATTTCATCTCCAACTCCTCATAAAATAATTCTACCGCAACAAAATTAGAGACGAGTGATTTGTATCAAATATAATAGAACTAACCATATGACCCCAATATTTAGGAAATGACCCAAATGACCATTGTTAGCTAGAATTTTACAAAAAGGTTAGCTAAAATCCCTTTATTTTTTACTGGTAATGAAAATAGGATAACAACAAATGAGGATATTAAAATATGATTATAATGATGTTAATTTATCACACAGAACTCTACAAAATTTAACAATAAATCAGAGAACAAGGATTCATGTACAAAATCTATAAAATAGACACAACGCAATTAGAACCATAAAACCCAAAAATAAATAAATATATATATATATATATATATATATATATATATATATATATATATTAAAAAAAAGTATGTAGAAGAACCTATAATTACATGCAACACTACTTCCTCCTCCATGGGAGGCTCCTTTATATCCCTTTCCTATAAACTATAGTGACTTTCTGTTTTCCTCATATCCAATAATGAAATATATGAAAAAGAAATCAAATGCATAGTTTGAGATTGCCCACAGGCAATATGTTACCCATTTACCATATTATATAATGCATCGATAGAAGTATGTGTACTAGAGTTTGCTTACTTGCTAGTGTAGTGGTCAGTGGGGCCAGGAACACCTAGATATCTCTTTTACTACGATTTACTGAATGGGCAAGCGATTACGAGAACAATCATGAAAGTGTAATGGTGAAAAGAGTAGAGAAAATCACTATATATAATACAATTCTAGATTGGTTCAGATATGGCCACATAATAAAATATTTGGTAGGCCAAATCAAGATCTAACCATTATGAGTATTTCATTATATTTTTGAGAGAAAAATATTTAAAAACAAAAAGGGTCAATAATGTTTATTTAGTTTAGTAGCTCAAAAAATAACAATCAATTGAATTAATTAAGAAAAATAGTGAAATAATTAATAAATGATTTTGGGTTAATTAATTATTTATGGGTGAAATGGTCAAGTGAGTTAGAAATATTTATTCGATAAATTATTTCTGTGAGAAATGCGAAATCGTTAGGGAATAATAAATAAATAACGATTTATTTAATTCATCCTAGTAAAATGAAAAATGTGGGAGGAAGTATTTTTAATTATTTTGACATAAATGAGTAAATATGAAAAGAACAAGAAATAAATAAATTTCAAGGATGTTTTCGTGTTTCTAAATTAATTGAATGGAAACAACTTAGAAAAAGTGGTTCACTAAATTATTTCATATGGTGAAAGGGGATTTTAATGCCTAAAATCCATACCACATGTTGTATTTCAAACCTAGTAAAATATGGGCAGTTGATCACTTCTTATGTGATAACAACCTCAGTCCCTTAGCTTGGCTATGAATCGTACATCCACACTAGTTTATATAATATAAAAGTATTAGATGCACTCAAATGATCATCAATTTTGGTACATTCTTTACTCCATAGACTATCAAATTTCCTCTTCAAGTACATTTTGTTTATCAAGTGATTTGTCATGTACAAGATATCAATTTTTCCCCACAGAGCTAAAAATGTCTCCTTTCTAATATATATATATATATATAGGGAGAGAGAGAGAGAGAAAATTGTTGAGAGTTCTCACATCCAGATCTTCCCAATCTTCATTAGATATAGACACTTGATTATTTCTCTTGCAATCAAAGACCTTGTGTTATCCTTGTTACACCTACATCTCACATATTAAGCTTCGATAATCAAATTTTTCTTTCCCATTAAAGTAATCGACCTCAATTTTTGTATTAATTTTTTTTTACATTCTTTATGAATAAGTTCCCTCCAAATATATGAATTTTAACTAGAGGAAGAAACTCCTATTTAGAAAATCAATGATTTCCATATCAGATTAAAAAAGTAGCAATTTAGGGTGGCCCTAGAGGAGGGAACTCCTATTTAGAAAACCAATTATTTCCATATTAAATTAAAGAAGTAGCGATTTAGAGTGGCCCTACTCATCACAAGAAGCTCTCAATATCATCAAATTGAAAAGTGTTTTCTTCAATATTCATTTTCCACAAGTCCTTCAAGACATATACAAAAGTAGTTAAGGAATTACATTTTAATAATCTATAAAAAAAGAATAATGAAACACCCACCATTTATTTAATACTACAAACTACAAATAGCATGTAATTACAGAATTTTGTGGATGAACATGTAGACCATGGAAACCCTGTTTCCTATGTGCACATTAATGGGATATTTCTTACAAATAATTTAGGTGAACTTGGAGAATACATCAAAATAATAACCATACAAAATATGTAGTAATCGAATTTCCTAACCTGCATCCAAATCCTATTGTTCATGAATCAAATGAGTGATCTAAGAAAGAACTAGGGGAGTATTAGATGTTTTTATTCCTTCCTTGAAATGGGAGTACCTCATAGAAATCACTATCTTGAATCCCAAGTATTATTCGGAAGGACATCCTATAATCCTTGATACATCATGAATTTCTACCAAATCTGATTTTATAAGTTATGGATCTAAAAATATGTTCATTTCACATAAGGATTTGGTGTAACAAGTGAAATTATACAAACCTACAAAACCCCTAGCTAAGCTAAAATATATTATGTGCTATAATAATGCAAACAAGGATGAAGAGTTTGTATAGTAAATATTTGTAGTTAATATGATAATGAACTTCAATGAGCTTCTGAGGAAATGAATATTAACAAATTGATCTACAATTAATTTTTTAAACAAAAATTTTATTTGTTTTCGATATTTTTAGATAAAATTTTGGAAGTTGATCAGTAAGAAATTAGTGATCGAACAACCCTATCATTTTTTTATTACTATGAAAACCAACACCGAGTGCTTGACCATGCTTGGTTAGGTCATGAAATGTAAATTTTTTATTTATTCTCTCATTTTATTAAGCCTTTAACAAAATAAATTGATGGAAGTCACACAAAAACAATCAAGTGCTTTCACATGGGACTACCATGACATGAAATGTATATAGCCTGACTGTTCCTTTCATTATATGCATGTATATATATATATATATATTTATTCCCATATTATCACGTAGTCCCAAAGGAGTATGAAACAACCCTTATAAAAGTAGTTAAATATGAACTTCAAAAAAAATATTGATGCCACATATATGTACCCAATTTATGAAAGTAGATTGGTATCACCTCCTGTAGTTGTTTCACAATGAATGGTGAGTGGTGAATTTTTGTGGATTAACAATGGTTGAACAATGGCAACATGAAGGGTTATTCCCTTATTCCATTAATTTAAAAAGTTATATACACCCTAGTAGGTATAAAATATTTTTTTATTTTTGGATAGTTTTAGTGGCTATAGTCAAATACAGATTGCACTAGAGGACCACGACATTCACATGCCCATGGGGGACATGAAGTTATCAAATTCTTCCCCTTGGATTACATAATTCTCGAACAATGTTATCCAACGTAGTGGTAGGGATATTTTTAGAATTAATCCATGACTGTGTTGAGGTTTATGTAGAAAATTGTATTTTTTATGGTGACTTACTTAAAGAGGATTTATACAAATTTGAAAAAATCTTAATCACAGGCCAAGTAAAAAACCTGTCCTCATTCATTCATGAAAATTGTTGTATGTCACTAACTAAAGGTGTTTTTCTTAGTCATATTATCTCTTGTCTATGGATTGAGGTAGATACAACAAAAATAGAAGTGGTTTCAAATATTCAAATATAAAAAAAAATACAAAATAGGTGAGAATATTTATTTCTCTCATTGGCTATTACAGAATATTTTTTTAATATTTTATAATCATTTTTACACCATTATTTAAGTTACTTTCTAAAGAAAATGGATTTGTAGAAATAACTCAAAATTTGCAGATGATAATGAATTCATACTGAAAACAATATACAATTTTTTTTTCTACTCAATCTTCAGAAGGTAAAACATACAATAAAAACACATGTAACCATGAAATCACAATGAATAGAATTTTTACTATGGAACCCAACAAGGAAAAACACCACCGGTGTTTGCAACATATTAGATGAGAGAAATGATATATTACAATGATTTCTTCAATTCTTGAAGTTCAATATGAACTATAATACTGATCTCCTCTTGAGTCTTCTCTCGCCAATACTTAGCAAAAATAGGCCTTTTTCTTCTTCATATTTCCTTGCACACTTCCTACCCTTAAAGAAAAGAGAAGATCTTATTTCCTTGTGAAAATCCAAAGAGTAATGGATCACCTCCCACATGCCAACTATTTACACTCAATAGTATACAATAATGATTACAATTATGAATTTTTCATCCACTTACCTAGGAAATTTGAATTTCATGCATGACTAGGGCTATTTTTAGTAAATTTACTAGTTAACTAATAGATAAGTCAGTTAAAAATAGTTAAAACTACTCCACTAAACTAATACTAAATCTATTCCACACTATAGAATAGATAATTAAGTTCTACTAAACATAACTCCGCTAGCTTTCTAGATCTTAGCAATCAACTCATCCACAAATCTACTTCTTTCCCAAAAAATCAAATTAACTAGCTTTACTCAGTGACTTGGCTATGTCAGTCTTAGTAATAGCATGTCAACTCATCTTGCTAAAGTTTACATTCAAATTTCTCCATTTTACTGAGGAAAAATTCAAAAGAGATATTTTCTTCCCATAATTTAACACTCCCTCTTATCAACAAAAGGGTTGTCAATAGCCCCAATCCTACTCCTGTGGATCTTTAACTTTCCTCATGAAAATTCTTTATCAATATTTTTGCATCCTTCTATTTTCTATGAATGTAATATAACAAGAAAATCCCCCTCTACACACAATCTCTGATTTGATGTTACATGATGTCTATATGCTCAAATATATCATGAATCACTAGTGTTTTAGATAGCTTTATAAAAAATTTATTTTAAAAATGTATCAAAGTAGGCTCCATCCCCTGACTGAAGATACCAACCAGGATATCCCACATCCAAATACCCTAGCATGTTTCTTGAATAATATTCATATACTTGGCATGTGCTGAGATAGGTTATACAGATCTATGTCTCGTGTTGTACCAAGAAACTATTGTTGACCAAACACTAAAGACTGCTCCATATGTGTTCTTCCTACTTAAGGGACACCCTACCCAATATACATCCATGAATCCTTAGATCTTCACTCTTTTATTGTTCTTGTAACATAAACTAAAATCCGGTGTTATTTTGAGGTATCTAAGAACGTGTTTTGTGATTTCTAGTGAAGTTTGGTAGGCTCCACCTAAAATGACTAAGTTGATGAACTTGAAAACAAATATCAGGTCTTTTGATCACCAAGGACATCAAGGATTTGACCAATTATTTGTAGATAGTGGAATCTTTTCCCTCACTTATAGAAGCATCCTCCTTCCTCTAGTTAGATCCAAGCGGAGTATCCATGGGTTTTCAATTCTGCATGTGGACTATCTAAATTATTTCAGAGGTGTACTTCCCCCTATTCAACAACTATCTTTCCATCTTCATGCCACACCTCCAATCCAAGGAAGTAGTTTATCAAACACATATCCTCATCCCAAACTCTATTTCAAGGTCCTCCTTGTAAGACTTTATCAACATGTCATCTCATGTCAATATAAAATCGTCCACATAGAGAAATAAGATGATAAAACTACCATTTGTTTCACTCTTAGTGAATCCCAATATAATGAGGTAAGAATCTATTCAAGTGTACCAAGCATGAGATTCCTCCTTGAAACCATATAGGGATCTCTTGATCCTAACACTAGTACAAAATGGCTAATTAGTTACTCAAAAAACGACTAAAATTTTCATATAAACAACTATTTTTAGGTCGGTGACCAATAGTAGCTAATTTATAGTATCTTATAGCATGACCAGATTTTAGTCTTTTTTAGCTTATTTATTAATTATTTGTCTCAAAATTATGTTTAATAGTATATTTAGTCATATATTTTTTCATTAACCTAGTCATTGATTTAGTCATTAATTGTCAAAATTAATGACTAAACATAAAACAAAATATATTACAAAATAACTGCCCGAGAAAACGAATTAATGAAAAAAGAAATATGACCAAAATGTTGGCCGTGTTATAAGATAATGTAAATTGGATACTAATATTCATATATATGAAAATTTTAGTCATCATTTGAAACCAATTAATGACCAAATAGATATAGCTAAATTTTGGTCGTGTTATACAAGTCAAAATGTGAAGTTGGGTTGCAGTTTTGTGAGAATCGGGGGTGGAATTTTTTTTTCGGAAATAGTTCGGCCGAACTTTTTATAATGTTCGGCCGAACTATTAGATAGTTCATCCAAAATTTACAAGAAAGTTTGGCCGAACTCATTCTACCGTTTAGATTGATGGCACACTGACAGTGTGGGCAAACAGATTTTTTGCCGAGGATGGGAAAACTGGCAACAATAGTTCAGCCGACGTTTGAGCTCGGCGGAACTAAAATATTGGCCAAACGTTTAAAATAGTTAGGCCGAAATATTTCTTATAAATATATTACCTGTGAATTTTTTCTTTTCATGTGGCTTTGTATTTGTTGCTCTGTGCTTCACACGTATTTGTATCTTCTACTCTGTTGCTTCGCGTTTGTTGAATTGTTGTTCTAGAACTTCTCTGTTTCTTATTATTTGTTGCTTCGTGCGTCTTTCTTCGGGTTCGCTGAATTGCTAAGGTGTTTCTGCTACTCTGGCACTGCTTCCGCTCTGTTTTTGATGATCTACGGCGATGTTAAGTGAACCACCAAGTAATCATTATGGTTTTATGCAGTGAATTGTTTGATTGTTATCGTAAATTATATTTTCTGATATAATTAACATTTTTTGTTGTTGTGTTGCTTATAGTTTGTCGAATTGCTTTGGTGCTGCTGCTGCGACTCTGTTGCTAATCATCTGCGGCGACGTTAAGCAAACCACCAAGTAATCAGCTCATATCCTTCTATTTTTGGATGATATAAGTTATTTTTTCACTTAACTGGCACCTTAGATCACTTTCAAACTCACATCACTAGAATATCGCTCAGAATATAAGTGATATTAGAATCCAAGATCACTGTATATAAATCACTGCCAAATTTTACAAAAAATTTAAGTTTGCAGTTTGGTTTTTAACAAGTGGTTATAGTTATTAGGTTACAATATGTGTTAGAGACTTGTATTATGCATTCAAGATCATGTGCCCAATTTATCAAATAGATTATAGAATATCTATATTAGAAACTCGAAACTTGGAACTTGGAAAATTTTACAAAAAATTTATGTTTGCAGTCTGGTATGCCACAAGCGGTTACAGTTCTTAGGTTACAATATTTGTTAGAGAAATGTAGTATGTATTCAAGGTCATGTGCCCAATTTATCAAATACATTATAGAATCTATATATTAGAAAACTCGAAACTTGAAACCTGCAAAATTTTACAAAAAATTTAAGTGTGCATTTTGGTATGCAACAAGTGGTTACAGTTCTTAGGTTACAATATGTGTTAGAGAATTGTATTATGTAGTGAAGGTCATGTGCCCAATTTATCAAATATATTATAGAATCTATATATTAGAAACTCGAAACTTGAAACCTACCAAATTTTACAAAAAAATTAAGTTTGCAGTTTGGTATGCAACAAGTGGTTATAGTTCTTAGGTCACAATACATGTTAGAGACGTGTAGTATGCAGTCAAGGTCATGTGCCCAATTTATCAAATATATTATACAATCTATATATTAGAAAGTCAAAACTTGAAACTTGTAAATTTTAGTTATTTTAGAAGCTCCAAACTTGAAACTTGAAAGTTGTAAATTTATATTGATCCCTTGCTTGCCTTTATACCATAGAACCATTTTCATATTTACACAAATATGAAAACTAATTATTTATTAGACTACTTATCTTCATATAGAACTTGAAAATAGTATGGTGGAAATGTGGATCTCATGACTCTTCATAATGTACAATGATTCATTCCATATTCATATTTAGATTCATTCCATATTCATTTAAAAGAAGTAACTACTCTGTATTCCACTTCTACTCTAGATAGAGAAAGTAATGACTCTTTCTTGCTTAACCATGCAACCAAAGACTCTTCTAAGTAGAATTATACATTCTCCAAGTAATGACTCTTTCTTTCTTAAACATGCAACCAAAGACTCTCCTAAGTAGAATTATACATTTTCCACTTGTACTTTTCATGTCATCCACACAAGTCTAGTTGAATCTCTCTATGTGTTCAATGTAAATTTCTCACCTTTTGGGTACTATAGTCCATTTTTTTTAGTGTCTTTCACTTTTATCTTAATATTTTTCTATAGGCTATAGATGACTATATTATATTGAAATATTCCAACTAATGTAAATTGCAAAATTATATCTAGTCTAAACCTTTTTATGTATATCAAGCTTCCTATCATATAAATGTAAAGGTTATGATCAACATAATCTCATTCATCATACATCATGTGCACATAAATTGCATCCAATTGATTTGATAAAAACACATTATCCAATAAACAAACCATTGAAACCGAAAGTGATTTGATAGTTCTATAGGAAGAGTTTGTAAAGGGCCAGGTAGCCTTTGGATCTCATATTTTATGAAAGGTGACATATCTAATAAATGCCCCTACAGAAAATCTCTGGAATAGATCTTAATAGAAGTTTTTCATTTTCATATCCATGGTCTCAAACATTAAGAGAGAAAAAACCTTTTATATTCAACATGTAAAACAAAAATTACCCATAAAAGTTTCCCATTGAAACCATAACTGATTAGTTATTAGACTACATATCTTCATATAGAACTTGCAAATAGTATGGTGGAAATTTGGATCTCATGACTCTTCATAATGTACAATGATTCATTCCATATTTATTTTTAGATTCATTCCATATTCATTTAAAAGAAGTAACTACTATTTATTCCACTTCTACTCTACATAGAGAAAGTAATGACTCTTTCTTGCTTAACCATGCAACCAAAGATTCTTTTAAGTAGAATTATACATTGTCGAAGTAATGAATTTTGCTTGCTTAAACATGCAACCAAGGACTCTTCTAAGTAGAATTATACATTGTCCACTTGTACTTTTCATTTCATCCACACAAGCCTAGTTGAATCTCTCTATGCTGTCAATGTAAATTTCTCACCTTTTGGGTACTATAGTCCATTTTTTGTAGTCTCTTTCACTTTTATATTAATATCTATTTGTTGGTAATATATGACTATTATATTGAAATATTCCAACTAATATAAATTCCAAAATTATATCTAGTCTTAACCTTGTTATGTATATCAAGCTTCCTATCATATAGATGTAAACGTTATGATCAACATCACCTCATTCATAATCCATAATTTTATCAAATTTATTTGATAAAAACACAAACCAAAAGTGATTTGATAGTTCTATAGGCAGAGTTTGTAAAGGGCCAGGTAGCTTTTGGATCTCATCTTTTATGAAAGGTGACATATCCAGTAAATGCCCCTACACTCAATCTCTGTAATAGATCTAAATAGAAGTTTTTCATTTTCATATCCATGGTCTCAAACAATGAGAGAGAAAAAACCTTTTATGTTCAACATGTAAAACATAAATTAGCCATAAAAGTTTCCCATTGAAACCAAAAGTGAATTGATACAAAACATAGGTTTTAGCCTAAGAGTAAATGCCCCTACAGCCAATCAATCTTTGCAAAAGTTTTAAATATAGAATTTTTTCATTTTCATATCCATGGTCTCAAACAATGAGAGAGAAAAAAACCTTTTATATTCAACATGTAAAGCACAAATTAGCCGTAAAAGTTTTCCATTGAAACCAAATGTGATTTGATACAAAACATAGGTTTTAACGTAAGAGTAAATGCCTCTACAATCAATCAATCTTTGGAATAGTTTAAAATATTTAAGTTTTTCATTTTCATATCCATTGTCTCAAACAATGAGAGAGAAAAAAACCTTTTATATTCAACATGTAAAATAAAAATTAGCCATAAAAATTTCCCATGGAAACCAAAAGTGATTTGATACAAAACATAGGTTTTAACCTAAGAGTAAATACCCCTACAGTCAATCAATATCTAGAAAAGTTTTAAATATAGAAGTTTTTCATTTTCATATCCATGCTCTCAAAAAAAGAGAGAAAAACCATTTTATATTCAATGTATGTAAAACACAAATTAGCCACATCTGGAATAGTTTTAAATATATAATTTTCTCATTTTCATATCCATGATCTCAAACAATGAGAGAAAAAACATTTTATATTCAATGTATGTAAAACAAAAATTAGCCACATCTCTAGAATAGATCTAAATAGAAGTTTTTCATTTTCATATCCATGGTCTCTAACAATTAGAGAGAGAAAAAAACCTTTTATATTCAACATGTAAAACACAAATTAGCCATTAAAATTTCCCATTGAAACCATTAGTGATTTGATACAAAACATAGGTTTTAACATAAGAGTATATGCCCCTACATATAGAATTTTTTCATTTTCATATCCATGGTCTCAAACAATGAGAGAGAAAAATGTTCTATATTCAACATGTAAAACAAAAATTAGCCATAAAAGTTTCCCATTGAAACCAAAAGTGATCTAATACAAAACATAGGTTTTAAACTAAGAGTAAATGCCCCTACCGTCAATCTATAGAAAAGTTTTAAATAGAATTTTTTCATTTTCATGTAAAACACAAATTAGCCATAGAAGTTTCCCATTGAAACCATAAGTGATTTGAAACAAAAAATAGGTTTTAACATAGGTTTTAACCTAACATTCAATGTATGTAAAACACAAATTAACCATAGCTCTAGAGAATCTAGATCTAAATAGAAGTTTTTCATTTTCATATCTATGGTCTCAAACAATGAGAGATAGAAAACCTTTTATATTAAACATGTAAAACACAAATTAGCCATAAAAGTTTCCCATTGAAACCAAACGTGATTTGATACAAAACATATAGGTTTTAAAACCTAATCTAGTAAATTCCCGTACATTCAATATTTAGAATAGATCTAATTAGAAGTTTTTCATTTTCATATCCATGATAGTTCTATACGCAGAGTCTGTAAAGGGCTAGGTAGCCTCTGGATCTTATATTTTATGAAAAGTGAAATATTTAGTAAATTCCCCTACAGTCAATCTCTGGAATAGATCTAAATGCCCCTACAGTCAAAATGTATAGATTATTTAGAAACAAAAATTAATTGGATACAAAACATAGTTTTTAACTCAACATGTATATAGTATTTAGAAACAAAAAGTAATTTGATACAAAACATACTTTTTAACCAAGTACAAAGTTTTTTATTTTCATATCCATGTTCTCAAACAATGGGAGAGAAAAAAAATTTTATACTCTACATGTAAAACACAAATTAGCCATGAAAGTTTCCCATTGAAACCTAAAGTGATTTGATATAAAACATATAGGTTTTAAAACCTAATCTAGTGAATGCCCCTACATTCAATCTTTAGAATAGATATAATTAATTTTGTTTTCATTTTCATATCAATGGTAGTTCTATACGCAAAGTCTGTAAAGGGCCAGGTAGCCTTTAGATCTCATCTTTTATGAAAGGTGAAATATCTAGTAAATTCCCCTACAGTCAATCTCCGGAATAGATCTGAATGCCTCTACAGTCAACATGTATATAGTATTTAGAAAAAAAAAGTAATTTGATACAAAACATAGTTTTAATCAAGTATATAGTTTTTCATTTTCATATCCATGGTCTCAAACAACGAGAGAGAAAAAACCTTTTATATTCAACATGTAAAACATAAATTAGGCATAAATGTTTCCCATTGAAACCAAAAGTGATTTGATACAAAACATATATAGGTTTTGAAACCTAATCTAGTAAATAACCCTACATTCAATCTCTAGAATAGATATAATTAGAACTTTTTCATTTTCATATCCATGGTAGTTCTATAGGAAGAGTCTATAAAGGGCCAGGTAGCCTCTGGATCTCATATTTTATGAAAGGTCACATATCTAGTAAATGCCCCTACAGTCAATATGTATATAGTATTTAGAAACAAAAATAAATTTGATACAAAACATAGTTTTTAACCAAGTATATAGTTTTCCATTTTCATATCCATGTTCTCAAACAATGGTAGAGAAAAAAAATATTATATTCAGCATGTAAAACACAAATTAGCCATAAAAGTTTCCCATTGAAACCAAAAGTGATTTGATACAAAACATATAGGTTTGAAAACCTAATCTAGTAAATGCCCCTACATTCAATCTTTAGAATAGATCTAATTAGAAGTTTTTCATTTTCATATCCATGGTACTTCTATAGGCAGAGTCTGTAAAGGGCCAGGTAGCCTCTAGATATCATCTTTTATGAAAGGTGACATATCTAGTAAATGCACCTACAGTCAATCTCTGGAATAGGTCTAAATGCCCCTACAGTCAACATGTATATAGTATTTAGAAACAAAAATTAATTTCATACAAAACATATTTTTTAACCAATTATATAGTTTTTCGTATTCATATCCATGTTCTCAAACAATGAGAGAGAAAAAACCTTTTATATTCAACATGTAAAACACAAATTAGCTATAAAAGTTTCCCATTGAAACCTAAAGTGATTTGATACAAAACATATAGGTTTTAAAACCTAATCTAGTAAATGCCCCTACATTCAATCTTTAGAATAGATCTAATTAGAATTTTTTCATTTTCATATCCATGGTAGTTCTATAGGCAGAGTCTGTAAAGGGCCAAGTAGCCTCTGTATCTCATCTTTTATCAAAGGTGACATATCTAGTAAATGCCCCTACAGTCAACATGTATATATTATTTAGAAAAAAAAAGTAATTTGATACAAAACATAGTTTTTAACCAAGTATATAGTTTTTCATTTTCATATCCATGGTTTCAAACAATGATAAAGAAAAAAACTTTTATATTCAACACGTAAAACAAAAATTAGCCATAAAATTTTCCCATTGAAACCAAAAGTGATTTGATACAAAACATATATAGGTTTGAAAACCTAATCTAGTAAATGACCCTACATTCAATATTTAGAATATATCTAATTAGAAGTTTTTCATTTTCATATCCATGGTAGTTCTATAGGCAGAGTCTATAAAGGACCATGTAGCCTCTGGATCTCATCTCTTATGAAATGTGACATATCTATTAAATTCCCCTATAGTCAATCTCTAGAATAGATCTAAATGGCCCTACAGTCAACATGTATATAGTATTTAGAAGCAAAAATTAATTTGATACAAAACATAGTTTTTAACCAAGTATATAGTTTTCCGTTTTCATATCCATGTTCTCAAACACTGATAGAGAAAAAAAAAATTATATTCAACATGTAAAACACAAATTAGCCATAAAAATTTTCCATTGAAACCAAAAGTGATTTGATACAAAGCATATAGGTTTGAAAACCTAATCTAGTAAATTCTCCTACATTCAATCTTTAGAATAGATCTAATTAGAAGTTTTTCATTTTGATATCCATGGTAGTTCTATAGGCAGAGCCTATAAAGGGTTAGGTAGGCTCTGGATCTCATATTTTATGAAAGGTGACATATATAGTAAATTCCCCTACAGTTAATCTCTGGAACAGATCTAAATGCCCCTACAGTGAACATGTATATAATATTTAGAAACAAAAGGTAATTTGATACAAAACATATTTTTTAACAAAGTATACAGTTTCTCAATTTCATATCCATGTTCTCAAACAATGAGAGAGAAAAATCCTTTTATATTCAACATGTAAAACACAAATTAGCCATAAAAGTTTCCCGTTGAAACCAAAAGTGATTTGATACAAAACATATGGGTTTTAAAACCTAGTCTAGTAAATTCCCCTACATTCAATATTTAGAATAGATCTAATAAGAAGTTTTTCATTTTCATATCCATGGTAGTTCTATAGGCAGAGTCTGTAAAGGGCTAGGTAGCCTCTGTATCCCATCTTTTATGAAAGGTGACATATCTAGTAAATGCCCCTATATTCAATCTTTGGAATAGATCTAAATGCCACTACAGTCAACATGTATATAGTATTTAGAAACAAAAAGTAATTTGATACAAAACATAGTTTTTAACCAATTATATAGTTTTTCATTTTCATATCCATGGTTTAAAACAATGAGAGAGAAAAAAACTTTTATATTCCACATATAAAACATAAATTATCCATAAAAGTTTCCCATTGAAACCAAACTTTATTTGATACAAAACATATATAGCTTCGAAAACCTAATCTAGTAAATGCCCCTACATTCAATCTTTAGAATAGATCTAATTAGAAGTTTTTCATTTTCATATCCATGGTAGTTCTATAGGAAGATTTTGTAAAGGGCCATGTAGCCTCTGGATCTCGTCTTTTATGAAAGGTGAGATATCTAGTAAATGCCCCTACAGTCAATCTCGGGAATAGATCTAAATTCCCCTATAGTCAACATTTATATAGTATTTAGAAACAAAAAGTAATTTGATACAAAACATAGTTTTTAACCAACTATATAGTTTTTCATCTTCATTTCCATGTTCTCAAACAACGAGAGAGAATTTTTTTTTTATATTCAACATGTAAAACACAAATTAGCCATAAAAGTCTCCCATTGAAACCAAAAGTGATTTCATACAAAACATATATAGGTTTTAAAACCTAATCTAGTAAATGCCCCTACATTCAATCTTTAGAATAGATCTAATTAGAAGTTTTTCATTTTCATATCCATGGTAGTTCTATAGGTAGAGTGTGTAAATGGCCAGGTAGACTTTGGATCTTATATTTTATGAAAGGTAACATATCTAGTAAATTCCCCTAAATTCAATCTCTGGAATAGATCAAAAATTCCCTACATTTGTGTTTTACATAATTTGTTTATACTAGATTAAACAAATTAATTTTTTGAGCTTTATCTTGAATTTAATTTAAATTAGTTATTTAAAAAAATAATTGTAAACTTCCAACATAGATATATATATCATGGAGGATGAACGACGAAGATCAACAGAATCCCATATCTCTACGAGAGGGGAGGATTAGGGATTGGGATCAAGAGTTGTTCATGGTAAATTTAAATAAAATCTTAAATCTCCATACATGTGTGTACATATGGAAATGATTTTTTATCAACTTTGTGAGTTAAATTAGTTGTTAATAAGTTTTATTTTTTATTTTTTAGGAGCTAATAAGAAGAGAAGGGTCTCTACTCCAGCCATAGATGTCGATGTTTCACCCAGTTGTGGTATGGTTTTAACACAATTGAATCAATGAATATGTACACGTGTATTTATATGTATGCATGTATTTTTCAATTGATTATAAATTCGTATTTGTTTATGAAGCTTCTCCCTCCTCTTCAGAGGTTGGTGGTGGTTCAAATCCCCTTAGAGGGCCATCAATAAGTGGTAGTAGGTTGCGTGAAGGGGGTGATATTTATTTTCCCGGAGGCCAATCAACAACTAGTGGTGCTAGTTCTCAGCAGGGTCATTTTGGGTCTCAACAGTTTCAGGTTGGAGAATATGCTAACCAACCATGTCGAGGTTGCCATCAATTTCAATAATTTTTTCATTGAATTTGTACAAGTTTTTTTACATGTGTTTTTTCTAATATACAAAACTTTATATATATATATATTGATCTAGAGGTTGAAATTTTTCCAAATATTGGTCAAAATAGATGCAGGGCAGAACACTACATTCAAGAAGAAGGTTGTCTACCCCCCACAACTTATCCATCTGACATTTCTGATATATAATGGGAAAGAAACATGGTGCAATGCACCTTACAAAGATGTCAACAACTTCATGCAAAATTGTGGAGAGATCTCGTGGCTTTGACTCTACCTGTTGAGAGTCAACAAAGCCTTGAAATAGTTACACATTCATTGTGCAGAATAGTAAATGTGTACCAAAATCTTGGGCCAATGGCTGATACATTTGTAGAAGTGATGAGAAAGAGAAAGGAAATAGTAATGGGTACTGATAAATGGGAGGATGTAAAACAAAGAGTTACAAAAGCTATGCTGAAGTGAATGTTTAATTTCAAGGAAGGGCCAAAAAGAAAAATGCTAAAGGTGCACGATTTCAAGCACCCAGATATATCTTGGTATTTGTATGATAGGCACCTTGTGGCCTATGGAAGGATCCCATGGAATGACAAGGTTCCTGTTTATTTTTCACAATTTTTCTACACAGAATTTGTTTTGAAAATGAAACCCAACTACAATGACCTTCCATCATAATTTTTTGGTCTAGGGAAAGGTCAATTGTATGACCGTAAGGGTGCTAAGCAAGATGTGGAGTTGCCTTGCCCTGAGCTGCCATTGCTGAGTCAACTTTTTCACGTCGAAACTCCGCAGTCAGAGATGGATGCAATTTCTTAGATAAGTTGAGAAGCAAGGGATGTCATGATCGAAAATGTTTACAATGGAATGGGTGGAGTCGATGTTTTTCTAAATCGGCAAAGAGCACGTGAAAATGCACGTGCCAATTTTGTGTATTGTACAGATGAAGAGATAGACAACATGAATGTTGAAGATCTTAGAATATATACAAAGAATTGTCTCAATGGTTTTTAAGACTTAATTCTTCATGAGGAAGAGGGCAAGAGAATGGTATCTGTTAATGTCCTTAGGGTTCAATTATTTTAACACAGACATGTGTACAATTTTTAATAAATACATGGGTATTTAAATATATACATTTATTTGTATGTACATTAATCTAACAAAAATGTATCATTATATGTTAAAACACCATCTTCAGTTGTCACACATGATGAATGAAAAAAATGTTAATATCATGTTCGGGACCTCTGGTTCAAAAAATGCAGATGGGTCTCACCATCAAGATATGGTTGCAAATGTTAGTGTTTTTTAACTAATATTTTTAAAATAAATAATTGTGCACACATGTACATGTACGTATATATAATGATAAAATGTTTTAACAGATTCTGATTATGTCCGATGTTTTTGGGATGGCGGTACCTTCTTCTTCCTTGGGAGATGTACCTTCTACTTCCTTAGGAGATGTGCCACATCCACAACAAGTATGGACAATTTTTCACTTTTAAAATTTATGTTTAAGTTATATATATATATATATATTTTCCACCTCAAAAAGTTCCATTAAAAATTGAGATATATATATCTATATCTTGAGTTGTTTTAAATATTTTGAATTTTAGGTTCTTGAATATTTTCATTTGGAGCCTCTCTTAGGAGATGTCCCAAATTCACCTATAGAAGTATTCAATTTTTCATTTTTAAGTATACATGTGTGTGTGTGTGTGTGTGTTTTATTTAGTTATAATTTATAAATTGAATTTTATTTATGTTTTATTATAAATTGAGATCTTGATCTTGAGTTATTTTATACTTTAAAGATTTTGAATTTTAGGTTTCTATAGAATATTTCTTTAATCCACGGACTCTAGTGATGGAGATAGGAACATCCACACTATTTCAACCATTTGAACAAGTTGTCTTACTTTTTTTTAATATTATTTAAAATAAGTTTATATATGTACACATGCATTTTCATCTGAAATATATATATGACTATACATGTATATTGTAAAGTTTACTGTTGGAGATGTTCCCATGGGGGAACTTGTAGCAGGTGAACAAATGGAGAGGGAACCTCATGAGATATTGCACGATTATTTTTTATATTTTGTTTTTTACATGAAGTTCTATATATATTCTCACTCATTTTTTAAAAAATTAAATTTTAATGTTTGTACATGTGCATTGTGTACAGGTTTCCCATGCTTCGCATGATAGTGTGCAGATTGAGACTCTGATAGGAAAGACAATACATCCATCTCTATTTGATGGAAATTATTTGTAGATTTGATTTCAAGATTTAAATAGTCTTAAATTTACCTTTTTATATATTATCTAGATGCACTGTCATATATATATATATAACTTGATACTTAATACTTGTGAGATCAACAATTTTTGGACATATTTTGTTACAATGTTAATATAATTTGTTTTGTTCCAAAAAGTTAAGTTTTGGATGGTTTTAGTACTTTTGGCATGTGAATGTGAAGTAATGTTGTTATATAATTTGTTTGGTATTTAAAACTTTTAATTTTTGGATAATTGAACTACTAGTAATGTTGTCATCTATAAATTAATGTTTTTCTTCTGAACTACATTTGGCATGTTATGTAATGATGTGTTATAATTTGTTTTGTTTTTAAAATTTAATTTTTGGATGCTTGAAGTACATTTGGCATGTGAAGTAATGTTGTGATCTATAATTTAATGTTTTTATTGGATAGTTGAACTATAATTGGCATGGCATGTGAAGTAATGTTACATGATATAATCAAAAAGTTTTTAAAACTCAAGTTTTGGATGGTTTCAATCTACATTTGGCATGTGATATTTAATGTTAAATGTTAAATGTTTTTATTGGATAGTCAAGAACTACAATTGGCATGGCATGTGAAGTAATACGTGCATGTGAAGTAATGTTGTGATCTATAATTTTGGATGGTTTCAATATACATTTGGCATGTGATATAATGTTAAATGTTTTTATTGGATAGTTGAACTATAATTGGCATGGCATGTGAAGTAATTTTGCACGATATATAATCAAAAAGTTTTTAAAACTTAATTTTTGGATGGTTTCAATATACATTTGGCACATGTGATATAATGTTAAATGTTTTTATTGGATAGTTGAACTACAATTGGATGGCATGTCAAGTAATGTTGTGATATAATCAAAAAGTTTTTAAAACCCAAGTTTTGGATGGTTGAAGTACATTAGTCATGTGAAGTAATGTTAAAATATAAGTAATTTTAAAAATAAGTTTTGGATACCATTTCAATCTACATTTGGCATGTGATATAATGTTAAATGGTTAATGTTTTTATTGGATAGTTGAACTACAATTGGCATGATATGTGAAGTAATTTGTTTTGATATCTAATCAAAAAGTTTTTAAAATTCAAGTTTTAGACATGGTTGAAGTACATTTGGTAAGTTTTAAAAAGAAAATTCACTGAAACAATAGTATGTAGTATGTAAATTTTTCGTCAATGCACATAGAACATATTCAACCATTGGACAGACAAATTTTGTACTAGATTTTCAATCATGAATAGAGATGTGGGTCAAGTCCCACCAAAAGTCGAAGAAGTGCTATGAGTCTCTTGTGTGAAAGGAATCTTTGTACAAAATTATACTAGGGATGATTTATTTACATTGTGGATACGTTTTACCAAAAAATCCCACAAGAAAAACTGGGCATGCATTGAGTTCGTGTATATATCCAGTACATGCAAAAATTTTCATCAACACACATAGAAAAACTACTTTTAGTTAATTACATTCTAGAACATATATATTGAGTACATGAAACATTTTTCATCAATGCACATAGTAAAACTACTTGAACAATTAATTGCATTCTAATATATATATATATATATATATATATATATATATATATATGCAACATTTTTCATCAATGCATGTATAGAAAAGCTACTTTCAGTTGACACTAGAGTGTGCATGTACCAAAACAATTTGTACATGTGCAAACACTTGCACAGATAACATAACAAGGCAACTCAATTTTTAATTGAGTACTGGAAGTTCTAGAACATATAATCCAAATAGAATAATTTTTTGGGTAGTTTAATCAAAACAATTCCAATGGAATTCCATCTTGAATAATCCGTTCATGATCGGATTTTGACATTTTCCATTTCTTAATATTCGTTTTTTTCTTTGATTGAACCTGGATCAACTTTATGTGTGTTGCTCACACCAAGTGACTTTATTGACAACTTACGAAATCAGGTTCATAGTCTTCAAAGTAAACAAAATTCCCACTTTTATTAGTTTCTCTGAAAAAATAACCTTTGAGTATAATAGATCCTCTTTCATATAGAAATCCGTGATCATTATAATCTTCTAATAATTTCATTTTTCATTCAGTGCAATGCATCAGATAATACTTCACATTTTCATCATTGTCAATAGGTGCAATTACAGTAAAAACATCTCTTGCACAATAAAACAAACTTGACAGAATTATACATATTCAAATTTATTTGTAGATCTTTATCATTAGAAAGAAATTCAAATGTTACCTTCTCTAACAAGATCAGAAACTTGATCACCATTGGATGATATTGTAGTCTCCTCTGATTGCATTTCTTCAAACATTGCAACGGGAATTTTTCCCTTTGTATTTAGCTCTATATGTTTCCAATATTTTACGTACATTTTGTTTTCAAAAATGTCATTGGATTTCCTGTTCTCTATGCAAACAGGACAAAAAAAAGAATATTTTCTTTTATCCAATGCAAACACATTTCTAGACGACTTTGTTTTAATTGAATGAAATTTTTGAGTCCCTTTTATTTTTCAACATCATTCCAATTGATTTATCTATGTCTTCGATCCCAATATGCCAAAAAAACCCTTCTATGGAAAATTTAAAGAAGAATGTAAATATTATATCAAAATACGATCAATGATAATAATTGTGATAAATGTACACTCTTTATTTAATTACATATCCAATAAAAATTAAATTGAATGTACCTTCGCACATCCCTTGATTGGTTAGTCTCATGGCTTAGAGCAACGATGCACCATTGAACAACTTATTTCACGTCCACAAGTCATCTTGCAGAGGGGCTCATTTGATATCTTCGAAGTGCTCGTTTTATGTGTGCCCTTGCACCGTCATGTTCTCATTTTCCATGGTCAGTCTCAAAGAAATTGCAACAATGTTTAATGCAGGTTTTCTCATGAAGACAACACAACCAAAATAATGATTATGCAGATTTGAATTTTCCCGTGCATCTTTTTGACCATAACCAATGTTCATTGAATGTTATTCCACAATTTTTCAAGGAATCATAATTTTTTCCAAAACAATGTTGTACAAAATATGTATCATGTGTACAATTGTCACTGATATAAAAGTGATATTCTTTAATAATATGTCGATTTTCACTGGTGCTTTCTATATGGTCGACATTTTGTTCAACATGTCTATATAGAATATGGACGAGCATGGAGACTTGGTTTGTGGAACAAATGTGTAGTTTTCTGCAAAATCAATTATTGACAAAATGGTCCCTAGTGGAAAAAATTCACAAGATTTTTTGAATTGCAAGTTTTGCCATCAAGCTCTATGGAAATGTTTGGTGTATTTGCAAATTTCTGCCTCAAACTTTCTCAAAAAGCATATCACAAAAATTTCTTCTTCTCGTAATTCAATTATTTTAACACTATTTGCACCTTGAATTGATGTATCGATATATTCATATCTCTTCCATTTCACTTTCATTTATTACAATGATTTATCATTTATATCAGTACGATATTTATTTTGAAATTTAGTCAAATTTCCACAATCATCACATTTTTTACCACCGACACATTTCTTTTCGTAAAATAGTTCATCGCTTTCTCTTTCACATAGAATTTTACATATGAAATCACGAATAGTGGAAGAAGGAGGTGAATCCTTCCAAAATGTTCTACACAAATCAAGGAATGTGTCATAATATAACTTAGATTCCACATGATAACGACAAAAACAAGTGTCATGTACGGTGATAGGTTTTACATACCATGGTTTTTCTTGAACAAAAGCATTGATTGAAACATGAATTTCACAATTCTCTTCTTTGAACTTGTGTACAACTTTATCTGAGTGGTTTCCAAGAATTTTTTTTCATGTTCTTCATACTGATTTCGTGCTATTCTTCTTCGCATCACATGCCTTGTAGTTGGCAAGACACACGAATTGTTCTTCCAATATTCATATATTATTTTTTTAACATTTTATCCAAGTCTATATTTTTATGGTTGCCTAAAAATAGCCCTCCAACAAGAAATTTCATCATTTACATCTATTTGCAACCGAAATTTCTGATGTTTGTGCAAATTTTTTCGTGAGATTCCTAATGCTCGTGCCATAGATTTTACTAAGCGATTTTCTTTAGTAGTTGATGAAACCACTACCATATGTATTGCTCTACGTACAACTGAAACATTTTTCTGTCCAGATATTTTCATTGAATTTATAGCACTATTTATATTTTGTAGCACATTTTCATTCATTTTTTTATCTTTGGTTGATTTTTGAATACCCAATAAAGTTGTAGCTTCTTTTAATTTCCTTAATGATAGGATACCTTTCAACATTTTGGCTTGAACTGTCACATTTTCCTTTATGAAATACTTCTCAAAAATGTGGTTAATATGATATCGTATATAATGGTCAGCTTTTTTATCTCCATATGTATGAGCGTCAACATTTTCTAACATCTTGTCATTGACATTGGTTTCATTTGTACATATTCGGATGAATAGTACATAATAAGTTTAAATATTCAATAAATAACTAAATTATTAAATAGATGTATAATTTCAATAATACGTGCATGTTTTCAACCAATATATATATATATATATATATATATATATATATATATATATATATATATATATATATATATATATATATATATATATATGCATACCTTGTGATTCAATTTCTTATCTTGAATTTCTTTCATTATTTTCACCATCTTCAATCATTGGTTCAATATTTCTTTCACTTTCTCTTTCAAAATTTTGTATCTCATCATCAATGTTTTGAGGAATATCTCTCTCTTTTTACATTGTAAAATATTTTTCAAATTAGTTCATCAAATAAAAATTAAGCTTCACATTTTACACTTGGAAAATTTTAAATATATCAAAATCATAATATTTATATTTACATACCTGTTTCAACTTCTAGTTGAGGTTGATTTTCCCCTTCAATATTTGAGAGTTATTCTATCTTTCTTTTCTGAGATTCTCTCTTCTCTTCTCTACATTCCTCAGTGTCTCTTTTTCGATCATATTTTCTTGTACAATTTCTTTAATTTCAAATGATAATAGAGTATGAAGTTCAAAAAATTTCCTTCAAAAATTTAGATAAAATCTCAATTAAAAAAAAACATCACAAAATATTTAATCTGAAAAAAACTCATTTTCATTTTACTGCAAAAAATACATACTCCAATCCAAAACACTTACTTTAAAAAATTCAAAAAAAAAATATTATAAAAATGAAACAAAGTTCAAAATATTTCCTTCCAAGTCCTTCAAAAAATTTCATTTAAATAGTTACACAAAAACTCATTTTAAAAAATCATTATAAAATATTTACTTCAACCCAAAACCAAAAAATGTCTTTTTGAAATTAAGCCCAAAAAACTATATCACATAACTCCAAGAAATGTTATTTGAATGTACCTCCAAGAAAATTCTTTAAACCCAAAAAAATTCCTAGCAAAATCAGATCAAATGTACGAAAATAATGTGTCTCAAAGAAAAGTCCTTTGAATGTACCTCCAAGAAAAGTCCTTAAGACCAAAACAACTCTTTGCAAAATCAGATCAGGAATTTTGTAAAATCATACCAAATGTACGAAAATATGAAAAAATAATGAATGGTTTCGCGACAATTTATATAGCCGTGAAATGTTTTTTTGGAGGGGCTCGGCGGTACTTTCCGGCCAATGAAAAGATAGGTAAAAGTTTGGCCAAAATTCTAATAAATAGTTCAGTCGAACTACTTTGTCGTTTGATTTAACGTGCCATCGATGCAAAAAATAGTTCGGCCAATCTTTGTTTAATAGTTCGGTCGAACTAACGCATCACCAGTTATGTAGAGCCATGGCCTGAATACATTTCTGCAACTTTGGACTGATTAAACTCCATGAAACATTCTGAATTAACTGTCTAAACCAAGACAAGAATTTTCAGAATTGAATCTACTTTCAGGAAATATAACTTTCATGGAATTTCATAAATATTTATTAATTTTAATTAATTTTGAAATAAAACAGATGCAAAATATTTCTGAAGGTCATTGTGATTCAGTGAAATAAAAATTCTTTATCTTCCAAAATAAATTGTAAAAAAAATTGAAAAAATTATCGTACATTACATTGGTTCACTGTCTCTAATGGGTAGCTTTTATATTTTTTAGTTTATAACTTATATGTTAAGAAATATTTTGTGTCGCGAAACATATTCAAAATATGCAGTTTTTCATATTGGACCAGCTCAAAAAATACTAGTAATTATGATACGCATCCATTGGCTTTGTAAATATGACGAAACTGAAGTAGACTCTGTCTAGATTGTTGTAACACATTTTGTTTCTCAAAAGCACGAATTTTCAATGTCACACCTCCCAATTTCCTTCCCAAAACTTTTATTTTTTATTTCCAACCCTTCGATTTTACACCTAGCAAGGTGTGATACTATTACTTTGTAGACTTACAAGGTATTAACTACTTCAGAGTGTCCCCCCCATTCCAATTTATTTCTATGTATCAATTATCTCCAACCACTCGAGAATTTTATAGATTTGTAACCTAATTAAAAATAAATTGATTTGTAACAAAGGTAACTATATTTAACATACCCCATCATGATTTGATTTATCAATAACCATTTCATGTTCTACCTTTGTATGTATAAATTCCACCTTGGTACCTCTAATATATTGACATGGTTGCTGATCATAAGTGAAATAAATTCTTTTTCACATATTGCATACATGGGTATATGTTGAAAGAGTTTTATGGAAACACTGCACTTTCCCATGTATCTCACTCCATTCGTTGTGGATATATCTAACCCTTAGTGATTTGAAATTTTTCTATGTTTATGCCTATGTGTACATATTACTCTTGCGTATTTATTTGTTCCTCGTCCTTGTTAATATCACGATTGGATATAATCTGTGGTGGCTTCCACGTAATGCAATGTTGTGAATTGGATCGACATACTTGTGAATTGAGACGGGACTTAATATTCCACGCAACCTCGTATATGATTTGTAATCTCGTATCAAAAGTTGTAATGGGTTCTTTGTTCATTCGTGGCCACGAGAGCTGGCTCCATGTGGTTCTGGATTGATTTCGTCAGCCTACTGGGTTGCCAAGGTGACTTCTATGGCACGGCCAGGACGTTATGACATTAAATTTCGTTGGTTGTCATATTAAATGTTTGGCGTATGGTGTACATGGCACATTATACCCTTTGTTCCATGGCTTATCCCTTGGGATCATGCCATGTGGACGACTCTGATTTCATCCTGTGCATTAGGATTTTGTGGATTGTTTCATGAGATATGGATATAAATTCACCAGGTAAATTTGTTCATCAATTTCTTTTCCTTTCCTGCGCGTTGGTTTGCCACCTGACAGAGAAAATCAAGGCCATAGGAATCTGAACGAACCTCAGTCCTATCTCGGGCAGATTTCTGAGCTAAACTTCACGAGTCAGGTATGTCTTTGCTGTAGTTCTAAAATTTTACACGCTATTGAAATTATTTACCATGGCTTCCCTTTCTGGAGTGGAGCTACGTGGCTTGCTTCGAGCCAGCGCTGAGGTTTTTGGGTTTAACTTGCCTACTTGTTATTGTTTAGTTGCCGAGGTAGTTGCATCTATCAAATTATCAAGATTTTGTTGCGTTCTGACAATAGGTTCTATTTTCTCTGCAGAGAATTCGTCATTTCCCTTCCAAGTGATTCGGTTGTGTAGGTTAACTCCATAATGTTGATGTCTCCTTGCACGTATGTACAGGAGCTAGACAGGATCGATGGCTTGTGGGTTTTCTCGAAGCAGCTTACCCTCTTCCTTACGCTCGTCGAGGGTTTCTCTCAGGTTATTTACAAGGCTCTAGAGGGATGCCACCTTCTCAACATTCTGGTTCGTATTTATTTCCGACTTGTCGACCTGTGTATCGCTCTTTTCTTATTCTTTGTTTACCAGAGTTATCGTTTCATGGTTCAATTTGGAACGCCGACCTTCAGTTTTGTATTTTGTATTTATTTGTGACCCATTCCTATTTATGTATAGCAGGTCATGAATGGATTAGAGATCTCCCGCACCAGGTAACTATTCCCTCTGAATTAAAATTCTATCATTCACGGTGCTTCTCTGTCTTCACATTCGGCATCGTATTGATTTTTGTGTTTCTGTTGCTTACAGGTAACTACAACTTGCATTTTACTCTCTCACCTGAGCAATGAGAGTCATGGCTCAATTCGACATTGACATGGTTTCCTCTTGCCACTTGCAGGTCGGTATTTGCCGAGCACGATTAGAAGAACTTCGTTCTTCTCTCATTGTTCAGTACTTTCCTTGGCAGTTTAAAATTTGTATTGATATAGTTGTAAAAATTTGACAATTTTTAATTGTTAAGTCTCATCCCCGAAGGTTCCTTTACCTCCATCTACAAGACACTATGGAACTGTCCATACCCCACAGTGGCTGGTATTCGTTTGGATTTTTTATATATATATATACATATAACGGTTGTACCTTACTTTCTATAATATCCAGTGTGATGTAGTGGAGTTCTATGGGAAATTTATTGCTTTGAGCTTTCAGGCCATACAGTCATTAGGCTATATACATAAGCATGGTCGTATTTTAGTGAATAACGTACTGTTCATCCCTTTTAGTACCTCAGTAGCCTGAATTCTGATAACTTCACACTTTATTATGGTGTTCAAGCAATTATTCCGTAGATATTATTTTCGTAGTAGTGAGATGTTTTTTTTAGAGCATTTATATGTGGTTCTCATACTACACCAATTTGAAATTTTGATATTAATAGTATCTAATTCTCTTCAGTAATTTTTGAAAGTAGTACAACAGATTTCCAGCTCTATTCTATATCGTTGTTATGAATTTGTGCAGGATAATTGTCTAAAGTCTATACAAGTGATGTATGAATTTGTATCTCTATTTTCATGGCTAGAGACTTTCGTATTTATAATCTGCCATTTTTCGCCCTTGCTTTGGGTTCACATGATAGACTAGCATACATATAATTAAATATGCTCTGTTGTGGTAAATCTGTAGGTGGCTTAACTACTTAAAGTTCTTTTCTCTATTAGTCCTATCCTCCACTGTAGAAATGGTTCCATCAAATATATCGAATAGCAGTTTTATTCCTAATTAGTACTGGTTTCCTTCTAATATAAAAGAAATTTCTTATATGCAGCATTAACTTGTTGTTGGCTTCTGGGTTCTTATGATTGATATGCTGACCCCAAAGTTAGTCCCTATATACTCTTTTCTTTCTCATTCAGTACTTCAGCTGTTGAATTTATTGTAAATCTCTGTTCATAGTTCTGAACTAGATAATTAATTCTGCACTCTATATATTCATTTTCTCACTGTGTCATTTCTTCCAGAAACAGATTAAAGTTACAGTTTAATGAACTATGAATTACTAAAATTCTCCATCATTTAACTTAGGCATTAATTTAGAAAATTTGGAGAATTTCTCCTCAATTTAACTAATCATACTCATAGTTGTATACTCATAGATCATAATTATCTTACAGCTGAATTATCTGTAAAGAAATATGTATCCTCATATTTAAACCAAACTCGTTTTACAGTTTCTGTTGGATTCTACTTTACGGAATTTCTTGTCTACAACTATACAGAATTATGAAGGTAAATTCCTGTTGATTAATTCTGTTGAATGTAGCATTAATAGTTCTAATATATGAGTAGACAATTATATGTAGCCAATTCATACTATAGGAAGTAAAACCACCAGATAAATTTAAATACATACCACTCATGCAGTCGACCAACCTCCCAACCTTAGAGTCCTTCTGTCTCCCAGAACTCACCCCCGAGCTGAGATCACCTCCACCACAGACCAACCACTAATCTGCTTAGGAGCAGCTTATTTAAGCTATTGTTCCCCAAAGCCTGTTTCTAATTCTGCGTCCAGAATATCAGGATGCTTTTCTTCCTGTTTGCCTAGGCTTCTCATTTTAGGGATTCTTTAAAGTTGTTTTATGCTTTTCCTCAGCTTTTCCAGCTTTTTACCTCTTCCCAACTACTTTCCTCATCATTGGGGAAATTTAGATTCTTCCTCAAAAATCTAAATTAGAAATAATTTCTTTCAAGGATTTTTGAAAGATTTTGGGGAAATAGTTGCCTTATCCATCCTCGTTGATTTAGCAAGTGATCTCATAAATCTCATTTTGGTCAATCTGCACAATTCATTTGATTCATTTCCACAAATTAAATATTTAATTACATTCACAAAATACTTATCCTTTGGGGTCCACTCCCCTTAGGATTAAAGTTCAAATGTCTAGCTTTGAATTTCAAACACATAAATTGGGGGTGTTACATATTCCCCCTCTAAAAAGAAACACCATCCTCAGTGTTGTTATTCAACTACTAGAGTTCATTTTTCAAACAAAAATGGATATCTTTCCATCATTTCAGCTTCTCTTTCCTAGGTAGCTTCTTCAATAGTAAAGTGCTTCCACTGCACCTTTACTCTTGCTACTGTTCTGTTTCTCAATTCAATTTCTTCCTGCTCCAATATTTGAAGCGGTTCTGGAAGAAACTCCCCTTCTGGTTCCACCTGTACAACATTCCAATCAACTATGTGACAAGCATCATGCACATATCTTTTTAATAACGAAACATGAAATACATCATGAACTCTGACATGGGGTGGTAAGGCTAGCTTGTAAGCCACTGGTCCCACCCTTTCTAATACTTCAAAAGGACCACAATATCTAGGAGCCAGTTTTGCACAAATTCTAGCATAGAGTGTGCTCTTTTTGGGTTTAATACGCAAATACACATGCTCCCCCACTTTAAATTCTCGATGCACTCTTTTCTTATCAGCATATTTCTTCTGGAAATCTTGTGCTATCTTAATGTTTCTTTGTATCTATTTAACAATTCTTTCCATCTCTTGTAAAGCATCTGGTCCCAACATTAGTTTATCCTCTGGCTGACTCTAGCTCAAAGGAGTACGACACTTCCTTCCATATAGTGCCTCAAACGGACTCATTTTGATGGAAGATTGGTAGCTATTATTATAGGAAAATTCAGCTAAATGAAAGTAATCTTCCCACTTTGAGGGTCTATCCATCACATACATTCTCAGCATGTCCTCCAAAATTTGATTAGTTCTTTCCGTTTGACCATCTGTCTGAGGGTGGTAAGCAGTACTAAAATTAAATTTAGTGCCCATACCTCCAAATAGCCCTTTCCAAAAAGCGGCTGTAAACTTAGCATCTCTATCAGAAACAATCACCTTTGGCACCCCATGGAGCCTTACTACCTCTTTCAGGAACACATTCGCTACTTGAGCTGTCCCAAAGGTAGATTTCACTGGTATAAAATGGGCATCTTTTGTTAAAGTGTCTACTACAACCATCACTGAATCATGTTGGTACTTGGTTCTGGGTAATCCTGTTATGAAGTCCATGGAGACTGTGTCCCATTTCCATTCTGCAATCAGCAAAGGGTTTAAAAGACCATCAGGATGTTGATGCTCAACTTTGACTAGTTGACATTCCATGCATCTAGTTAAATATTCTGCTACATCTTTCTTCATTCTTGGCCAAAAAAACTTCTTTTTCAAAGCTGTTAGCATTTTCTGATATCCTGGATGTCCCGCATATGGTTGTTTGTGATATTCATCTAGAATCTCTTTTCTCAAGGTCTCCACATTTGGAACATATAATCCGTTTTTATAACAGATCAGCCCCTTTTGGTTTTGAGTGAAATCAGTTTTCTCCTTTTTCTGTAATTTCACCAGGAGTGTTTCATAATTTGGATCTTGGTTTTCTGTCTTTTCCACCAAATCTTCTACATCGATCTGAGCACTACTTCCAATGCTGTTGATATTCTGACAAGCATTTCTGCTCAATGCATCAACAATTTTATTTTCTTTCCCTCTGATATGTTTTATGTCCATATCAAATGCTCTTAGAAAAGACAGCCATCTGGCTTGTCTAGCATTCAAATCAGTTTGGGAAAAGAAATATTTGAGACTAATATGATCAGTCATCAACGTAAATTTCTTTCCAAGGAGATAGTGTCGCCACATTTTCAAAGCATGAATAACGACAGCTAACTCCAAATCATATGCACTATAGTTTTGTTCATGTATTTTCAGTTTCCTAGACTCGTAGACAATAATTGAATTTTCCTGCAAAAGAACGCCTCCCAACCCCTCTCTACATGCATCTCTACATACAACAAATTCTTTATCAGGATTTGCAATCTTCAAGATAGGGGTGGTAGTAAGTTATAGTTTTAATTGGTCAAAACTGTTTTGACATTTTTCGGTCCACTCAAATTTGACACCCTTCCTTTGCAATGATGTTATGGGGTGTGCTATGGCAGAAAACCTCTCCACAAATCTACGATAATAACCTGCAATCCCCATGAAAGATCTCACTGCTGAAACATCAGTTGGTACAGGCCATTCTTTTATATCCTTTATCTTTTCAGGGTCAACAGCAAGGCCTTGTTTAGAAATAATATGCCCCAAGTATTGAATCTTATCTTTATAAAATTCACATTTGCTGAACTTGGCATATAGCTGGTTCTCCTTCAGAGTTTGCAATACTATCCTCAAGTGTTCTTTATGTTCCTCCTCACTTTTTGAGTAGACTAAGATATCATCTATGAACACAAGGACAAATTTATCCAAGTACTTATTTAGCACACTGTTCATCAGGCACATGAATGTGGCAGGGGCATTTGTCAAACCAAAAGGTAGGACTACAAACTCGTAGTGACCATACCAGGTTCGAAAGGCTATTTTGCTGATGTATTCTTCTTTGATTCTTAGCTAGTGATAACCAGTCCTTAAGTCAATCTTCGAAAATACTGAAGCTCCTCTCACTTGATAAAAAAAATCATCAATTCTGGGCAAGGGATATCTGTTTTCAATAGTCAACTTATTCAGTTGATGGTAATCAATGCACATCCTAAAATTTCCATCTTTATTTTTCACGAATAGCACTGGTGCTCCCCAAGGAGACACACTCGATCTGATATAACCTTTATCTAACAGTTTTTGCAATTTCATTTTCAGTTCCATCAGTTCAGGGGACTCATTTGATAAGGGGCTCGGGAAACAGGTACTGCTTCCGGCACCAGATCGATTGAAAATTCAATCTCTCTTTTGGGGGGAAGATGAGGGATCTCATCTGGAAAGACTTCCTTAAACTCTTTTACCACTGGCACAACATCCAGCAATCTCTCTTCGGGTTTTTGTTCTATTTCTTCCACATGTACTGCATAAACTTGGTATCCTTTCCTAGCTGTTCGTTTTAATTGCAGTGATGATATTTGTCTTACAAAGAAAGGTTTTGGTTTGCCTTTAAGAATAAAAGGTTTCCCTTCCTCATCTACACAATGCAGAGTCTTATCCTAGCAGTACATTAAGGCTTTCTTCTTTTCCAGCCAGTCCATTCCTATCAGCAGGTCATATGAACCTAAGGGCAGAATGTTCAAATTTACTTCTGTGTGAAAATCATTTAATTTTATTGTTGTCCGGGGCAATTTATGTGTTACCTTCCTCGTGGTTCTAGTGGCCAGCTGAACCAACCATAACTGTTGAAATTTTTCAAGTTTCATATTACATTTTTCTACAATTTTAGGATTAATGTAATTCAAGGAAGCACCCGGATCAATCAAAACAGTAACAGATAGATCAGAAATCTTACCCTCCATTTCCACCATGGTAGCTTAATGTTCTGCTTGTCGATTTTCCAAATCTGCACTGATAGTTGGTATATTTCTGGCTATGTCATTTACTGTTGTAGATTCTCGATCTCTCATAATCATCTGAATGTTTTGATGAGGACAGTCCCTCAAAAGATGGGGTTCTCCACAGCCCCAACATTTCAGGGGTTCTCTCATTTTCACTGTGCCCTCTTTCTTATTGTCTCCATCTATTTTCTTTCAGGCCACTTCGGACTGAGCCATTTGACTTTCTTTGGGTTTATTAAACTTTTTCCACTGATGATCTCTGCCAAAATTCTTCAAATAAGCTAGTTTATGTTTCCTCCCTTTGAACTCATTCTTATTTACCCAGCTTTTCCCTTGTTCAGTTTTTCCTTTGAACTGTTGGTAACATAATCTGGCTTTTCTAACAGCTTCGTCCATTGTTTTTGGGTTGTCAAACTCGTTTTTCTCCTTGTATACAGCAGGAAAAAAATTCAGAAACCTTTGTACTTTTTCCTTTTCTTCCCTTATGTAGGGTACATATCTCAACGGATTTGTAAACTTAGTAAAAAACTCATCAATAGTGAGTTGTCCCAGTCTAAGTTCATGGAATTCTTTGGCTTTATCATCATAGTAACGTTCATTCAGATATCGGTTTTTGAACTTAACCTGGAAATCTTCCCAAGTAACTGTCTTTTCATCAATGGCATGCACCATTTTTGTCTCCTCCCACCACAAGGTAGCCTTACCTTGTAGCTCGTAGACAGCTAATCTGGCCTTCAGATTGCTTTCATATTCATAGACCTGGAAGTACTTAGTCATGTTCAACAACCAGGCTTCCGCATCTTCCTCCTTCTCCCCATCATAGGAGGGAGGTTTAATCTTTTGGAGTTCCCCTTGTAATTCATTTTTCTGCTTATATTGATGCCTAACAACATCATCATCCTCAGACTCATCAGTCTTCCTCTTTCTGAAAACTTCGCCTTCTTGGCTGTTCTGTGAAGTTAGCTCTCTGATGAGCTTTTCCTGCTCCTTACTGGCTAATGACAACCTGTCATTCTGGCTTCTCATCTCAGCCATTTCTCGTTGCAATCTGTGCAACATAGCCATCACTGGAGCGTTGCGATCTGGTGTACTATACTCATCACACAGATCCACATAAATTTCTTCACCTTCTGCCATTTGAGCACCACTGTACACTACACCACACAAATCAGTAAAAATAAAAATATAATAATTATTTTTTTCACAGAAATCAATTTATACAGTGAACACACAGCAATAGTGAGCACAATTTCACCAGCCAAGTTTTATAACTTGGGCTCTGATACCATTTGTCACACCTCCCAATTTCCTTCCCATTTTTTTTTAATTTTTTTTTCCAACCCTTCGAGTTTACACCTAGCAAGGTGTGATAATATTAATTTGCAGACTTACAAGGTATTATCTACTTCAGAGTGTCCCCCCCATTCCAATTTATTTCTATGTATCAATTATCTCCAACCACCGAAGAATTTTATAGATTTGTAACCTAATTAAAAATAAATTGATTTGTAACAAAGGTAACTATATTTAACATACCCCATCATGATTTGATTTATCAATAACCATTTCATGTTCTACCTTTGTATGTATAAATTCCACCTTGGTACCTCTAATATATTGACATGGTTGCTGATCATAGGTGAAATAAATTCGTTTTCACATATTTCATACACGGGTATATGTCAAAAGAGTTTTATGGAAACACTGCGCTTTCCCATGTATCTCACTCCATTCGTTGGGGATATATCTAACCCTTAGTGATTTGAAATTTTTCTATGTTTATGCCTATGCATACATATTACTCTTGCGTGTTTATTTTTTCCTCGTCCTTTTTAATATCACGATTGGATATAATCTGTGGTGGTTTCCACATAATGCAATGTTGTGAATTGGATCGAAATACTTGCGAATTGAGACGGGACTTAATATTCCAAGCAACCTCGTATATGATTTGTAATCTCGTCTCAAAATTTGTAATGGGTTATTTGTTCATTCGTGGCCACGAGAGCTGGCTCCACGTGGTTTTGGATTCATTTCGTCAGCCTACTGGGTTGCCAAGGTGACTTCTACGACACGGCCAGGATGTTATGACATTAAATTTCGTTGGTTGTCATATTAAATGTTTGGCGTATGGTGTACATGGCACATTAAACCCTTTGATCTGTGGCTTATCCCTTGAGATCATGCCATGTGGACGACTCTGATTTCATCCTCTGTGTTAGGGTTTTGTGGATCGTTTCATGAGATATGGATATAAATTCACCAGGTAAATTTGTTCGTCGATTTATTTTCCTTTCCTGTGCGTTGGTTTGCCACTTGACAGAGAAAATCAAGGCCATAGGAAGCTAAACGAACCTCAGTCCTATCTTGGGCAGATTTCTGAGAAAACATTTATGAGTCAGGTATGGCTTTGTCGTAGTTCTGAAATTTTACATGCTATTGAAATTATTTACCATGGCTTTCCTTTCTGGAGTGGAGCTATGCGGCTATCTTCGAGCCAACGCTGAGGTTTTTTGGTTTAACTAGCCTACTTGTCATTATTTAGTTGCCGAGGTAGTTGCATCTATCAATTTATCAAGATTTTGTTGTGTTCTGAACATAGGTTCTGTTGTCTCTGCAGAGAATTCGTCATTTCCCTTCCAAGTGATTCGGTTGTGTAGGTTAACTTCATAATGTTGATGTCTCCTTGCACGTATGTACAGGAGCTAGACAGGATCGATGGCTCGTGGGTTTTCTCGGAACAACTTACCCTCTTCCTTACGCTCGTTGAGGGTTTCTCTTAGGTTATTTACAAGGCTCTAGAGGGATGCCACCTTCTCAAAATTCTGGTTCGTATTTATTTCCAACTTGTCGACCTGTGTATGGCTCCTTTCTTATTCTTTGTCTACCAGAGTTATCGTTTCATGGTTCAATTTGGAACGCCGACCTCCAGTTTTGTATTTTGTATTTATTTGTGACCCATTCCAATTTATGTATAGCAGGTCATGAATGGATTAGAGATCTCCCGCACCAGGTAACTATTACCTCTTAATTAAAATTCTATCATTCATGGTGCTTCTCTCTCTTCACATTCGGCATCGTATTGATTTTGGTGTTTCTGTTGCTTACAGGTAACTACAACTTGCATTTTACTCTCTTTCCTGAGCAATGAGAGTCGTGGCTCAATTCGACATTGACATGGTTTCCTCTTGCCACTTGCAGGTCAGTATTTTCCGAGCACGATTAGAGGAACTTCGTTCTTCTCTCATTGTTTAGTAGTTTCCTTGGCGGTTTAAAATTTGTATTGATACAGTTGTAAAAATTTGACAATTTTTAATTGTTAAGTCTCATCCCCGAAGGTTCCTTTACCTCCATCTATAGGACACTATGGAACTGTCCATACCCCACAGTGGCTGGTATTCATTTGGATTTTGTTTATATATATATACATATAATGGTTGTACATTACTTTGTATAATATCCAGTGTGATGTAGTGGAGTTCTACGGGAAATTTATTGCTTTGAGATTTCAGGCCATATGGTCGTTTGGATATATACATAAGCGTGGTTGTATTTTAGCGAATAACGTACTGTTCATCCCTTTTAGTACCTCAGTAGCCTGAATTCTGATAACTTCACACTTTATTATGGTGTTCAAGCAATTATTCCGTAGATATTATTTTCGTAGTAGTGAGATGTTTTGTTTAGAGCATTTATACGTGGTTCTCATACTACACCAGTTTGAAATTTTGATATTAATAGTATCTAATTCTCTTCAGTAATTTTTGAAAGTAGTACAACAGATTTCCAACTCTATTCTATATCGTTGTTATGAATTTGTGCAGGATAATTGTCTAAATTATATACAAGTGATGTATGAATTTGTATCTCTATTTTCATGTCTAGAGACTTTCGTATTTATAATCTGCCATTTTTCACCCTTGCTTTGGGTTCACATGATATACTAGCATACATATAATTAAATATGCTCTGTTGTGGTAAATATGTAGGTGGCTTAACTACTTAAAGTTATTTTCTCTATTATTCCTATCCTCCACTGTAGCAATGGTTCCATCAAATATATCGAATAGCAGTTTTATTCCTAATTAGTACTGGTTTCCTTCTAATATAAAAGAAATTTCTTATATGCAGCATTAACTTGCTGTTGGCTTCTGGGTTCTTATGATTGATATGCTGACCCCAAAGTTAGTCCCTATATACTCTTTTCTTTCTCATTCAGCACTTCAGCAGTTGAATTTATTGTAAATCTTTGTTCATAGTTCTGAACTAACTAATTACTTCTGCACTCTATATATTCATTTTCTCACTGTGTCATTTCTTCCAGAAACAGATTAAAGTTACAGTTTAATGAACTATGAATTACTAAAATTCTCCATAATTTAACTTAGGCATTAATTTAGAAAATTTGGAGAATTTCTCCTCAATTTAACTAATCATACTCATAGTTGTATACTGATAGATCAGAATTATCTTACAACTGAATTATCTGTAAAGAAATATGTATCCTTAGATTTAAACCAAACTCAGTTTAGAGTTTCTGTTGGATTCTACTTTACAGAATTTCTTGTCTACAACTATACATAATTATGAAGGTAAATTCCTGATGATTAATTCTGTTGAATGTAGGATTAATAGTTATAATATTTGATCAGACAATTATATGTAGCCAATTCATACTACAGGAAGTAAAACCACCAGATAAATTTAAATACATACCACTCATGCAGTCGACCAACCTCCCAACCTTAGAGTCCTTCTGTCTCCCAGAACTCACCCCCGAGCTGAGATCACCTCCACCACAGACCAACCACTAATTTGCTTAGGAGCAGCTTATTTAAGCTATTGTTCCCCAAAGCCTGTTTCTAATTCTGCGTCGAGAATATCAGGATGCTTTTCTTCCTGTTTGCCTAGGCTTCCCATTTTAGGGATCTTTAAAGCTGTTTTATGCTTTTCCTTAGCTTTTATAGCTTTTTACCTCTTCCCAACTACTTTCCTCATCATTGGGGAAATTTAGATTCTTCCTCAAAAATCTAAATTAGAAATAATTTCTTTCAAGGATTTTTGAAAGATTTTGGGGAAATAGTTGCCTTATCCATCCTCATGGATTTAGCAAGTGATCTCATAAATCTCATTTTGGTTAATCTGCACAATTCATTTTATTCATTTCCTCAAATTAAATATTTAATTACATTCACAAAATACTTATCCTTTGGGGTCCACTCCCCTTAGGATTAAAGTTCAAATGTCTAGCTTTGAATTTCAAACACATAAATTGGGGGTGTTACATTCAAAGAATACAACATTGTATATTAACATGACTTCTGATGAATCCGTTGATTGTTAAAAAACACACACTCAAAGAAATACTAAGTTGACATAACAAATGTGTATAAAAAAATTCCAAAAAATAAGTAATAGAAAGTTAACCAAATTTCTGAAAACTTTTATTTTTATCGCAAAATGAAATTCTGAACAGAAAAATTGTTTTAGGTTGCAGAAAGTTGAAGAACTGAAAAAAATGAAATTTTTTTCTTAAAAAAGGGCAAAAAGTGTAATCCAACTTCACATTTTCACAAATTATCTACTAATAGTCATATATATGGAAACTTTAGTAATTTCCTGAAACCAATTAATGACCAAAGATATATGACTAAATTTCAGTCATTTTTAATACTGTAAATTAGTTACTAATATTCATATATATGCAAACTTTAGTCGTCATTTTTAATCACAAATTAAACATTTTTAGTACTCATTTTTTTTTTTTGGTAGTTTCATATTCATTATATTAATGATGACTTTAGTATTTTATATTCATTTGACATATAATTTCATTAAAAATTATTATAACCATCTAATTTAGTTGTATATTCATTTTATTTGTGTTCATTAATAAACATAAATTACTAATTTATAGTTTTACATTGATTTTATTTATTCATTATTAATCAACATAGATTAATTAGTATGATTTTGCAACTAAATTAAAAAAATCTAGTATACAATGTACATTTTCATCTAATATGTAACACAAAGTTACATATGTTAATTACCATACTAAATAATATCAAGTGCAACTATAAATAATTTCAACCATATAAATTATATTATATAAAATATCAAGTATTACAATATGACTTGCCAAGTTAATATTGTTTGGAGTATAATTTACACATGAAATATTGTTTCATCACTTCAAAACACTATCATTATATTTCCAAGGCATTACAGGTGAATTCACCAACTCTGAAGACTTGACCATCAATATTTGTGTGTGCCTGTTATTAGGGATATTGACTCTACAAGTACCACTAGACCAATTGTCTTATGTGACTCTTTAATTTGAATTCTATCGCTTCAGTAATTTTTTTTTTTTTTTTTTTTTTGAATAAGTCTAATTCTATTTATATAACATAAAAGTAAAAAACTTCCACAGTTTCAGCTGAGTGAGCCTGAAAGCTGAGCTTGATAGTCAAAAAATGCATGGTTCTGGACTACCCACAAAGGGAAAACTAGTCCCTTAGAAGCTTGTCTTGCCACCCTCACAGGGGAAACTAGCATTGAGTTCAGATGATTTAACCATATAGACAAACAATGACCTATGAAAATAACATTTTTCTCTTTCAGCAAAGGAGAATTAAACAGAAAAACAAAAACCAACCCATGAAACCTGGGCTTCAGAAATATGTTCCAGCATAAGTTGTCATGGTTACTTGTCATTAGCAGGAGAGGGAGGTTCCTCCTCAATGCGGCATCTGTATTCGTCGTTGATAACATCTTCATCTTCAGTGGTTGCACAGGTGGCTTTGCCGGCAACCTCCTTCTCCTGTTCCTGATGCTTGTTAGATCGTGCCATCTCCAATGGCTCCCTTGTATCCTTATCAGTGTCTTTGTCTAGAGGGGACTGAGGAGCGGGAGTAGTAGGGGGGTTGAAGCCAGCAGCTTCCTCCTGAAGGGTGGCGGTGATGTAGGTGGTGATTACAGGCCTATCCATGGTGTATTCAAATCAAAATTCAACTCTTTTGGAGGTTTGGCAGAGGGGAATGTGAGCATACAGAGTGGAGACAGTGGAAAAAAAGGTTTGGGAAACCGGTTGCAAAGGAGACACCGCATGGTGAGGCTGGGAGGCCTGGGTGGAATGCACCTTCCCAGCAAGGCGAGCTCTACCTCTTTGGCTTCTAGTTTCTAGAAGATGGTCACAATATAAATCCTCAGAGGAGGAGTCAGTGTTGGGGGGAGGACCGGGAGAAAGTAGCTTGGCCTTTGCTATTGCCTTGATGGCTTCTCATCCTATGATAGAGTCGAGGCATGTTGGTAATGGAGGGCGGGCTATGTTGACTGAGATGCAGATGGGAATGATGCCGAGGAGATAAAAAATGTGTGGCGAGCTGAGCATAGGGCCAATATTTCGTGCAGCAAAGCGCACTCTCAAAGAAGTGAAAGTCTAGCAGAGTTTCAATGCAGCAAACAACATCTCCCTATGTGCATTCGAGCACTTGACTCATAACAGGTAGGAGGATAGGAGCTACTCTGTGGAGCAAGAGACCTGAAAATTAGGGTGGACATGAATCTAATTACTGCATTTGAATGCCATTAAAAACCAGAGGGGTAGCTCAAATTGGCGGTGGAGCATATTGAAGCTGCTAATGGTCAGTAGGTTGGCCACATTTAATGTGGAGTAAATGCCTCTGTGGGTGGCCATATGGCCACCCCACTCAATTTCAATCAGGATTCTCCACGGGACGAATGTTCCATCTACTTCAATGAGCATCTACATCTAGAAGTATCGCTTGAGTGTTATTGTTCTCCCCTTTCTTCAATTCCTGGTTCTTAACATCAATACTGAGTTCATTTTCTAAAAAAGAAAGGAGATACAATGCAGATTATAATGCATGAAAGATGATGAACATCAGAATATAAAATAAAGTATACTATAAAGGATTTATATCTTATATACCTCAACATTAGCAATATTTTCAATGTAATTTTTCCCCATAAAAGAAAGAAACTCGAACTATTTTTCTTCAATTGGGCAATAATGTCTTCTTTGTGGCCAAATGACCTCTATAAATAAAGAAAATAAACCATCACATTTAAAATAACACCTTACTAAAATTAGTATTCAACATTGAAGGAAAGATTAGGAGCAATCATGCCACCTAAGTTACATTCTTAAAATATGAAGTTATAAATTACTTATACAACGTGGGAGTTGAAACAAAAATCCTAGAAAATGTCAAAGATAAGTCTAGAATAAAATGAAATGAAGTAAAAATTATACAATAATAGGATAGCCTTGTATACATGTATATAATTGGATAATGTAGAACGTTAAGTGAATAATTCCAGGGATAGATTTCAATGATCTTAAGAATGCCCAAGTATGATGATAATTTCTTTAAATAGTAACTACTATTTGGGTCAATTATCACATATGAATATGCTAACTAGTATATATAAAATTATTAATGTTTGTCTTATATTTATGGATCACTAAAATATAAGTGGATAAATCTCAAAGAGAATTCCCTTCCCATTGTCTTCCTCACTTGTAGTACAATATATTAGCTATGATTTTGAGAAAATTTGCAACATCAAAATATGTTAAAATCACCACTAGTAATCCCCAAAAAAGGTTTATTTTGGAATTTAACTTTCATATTCCATTTTCTATATGATTCTTTAATGGAAAATCCACACTCAATTCCAACACCAAACTTCTAATTTGAGGGAACACCTATGACCATCCTAAATCACTCAAACTCAAAACATTAGTGATAATTATAATGATAAGATAAAATAACAGAGTAGTTTTGATATGTTTTGTAGATTTAGATGCAAAGACCTATATTTTTCCCATATTTACAATACTTGTAGTTTCAAAGATATAACACATTGATTGATATTTTACAACAAATACTTGATTAAATACAAACAAGAATTTAACATATTACAATAATACCACCAATGTTTGATCATTAATTACACTACAAGAAAAGAGGACATTGGTGAGTGTCAGAAAATGTCACCAAAATCTCATTAGTGATAGTCAAAAAAGTCTTTGTAACAAAAAATTAACGTCATCAAAGGTTGTATCAGAAAAAGTACAAGTGTTGTGGTGATGTTCAAGGTCCGTCACCAATAATGGTTTATAATGACAGATAGTGATTGTCACCATTTCATATGAGAAATGGTTATGGAACTTAACCTCAGTCACCGAAAATGTGAACGCCACCAAATGCGGTGTTTCCAAAAGTATAAGTGTTGTGGTGACATTCAAGGTTCATGACGAATAATTATTATAATGAAGGATAGTTACTTTCACCATTTCATATGAACAACATCGATTTATGGTGAAGGACCTTCCATGGTTATCACTATTGATGCATATATATGGTAGCATTCAATTACCGTCAACATTTCATATTTTGCTGAGGGTTGAAAAATGTCAGCATCAACTCATTGGGGATGGTAAAAATAGTATCTGTCACTAAAAAATGTTTATCTCCATTGCCTATAAATATCAGGGAACAATGGAATCAAACCACAAACCTTCTACTTGTAAATATGGTGTCGTTCCATTGGGATAACACCCTTTAAACGATCAAACTTTTAAAAAATACATCGTGAAAATTTATAAATTGTAAATTATAGACCTTTAAATAAATTTTAAGACTTTATAAAGTCTTGGCAAATATTTTACTAAATAAGAAAACTAGGATCGAAGTTTGTACCTAATGGTTATGCAAGTTATGAAAAGTAGGTGTAGGGAAAAATAGTCATGTATAAGAGACTGAATATTTTTAGTTAAATACTCAATTAGAAGTGTAACTTTAAATAAATTTATAGTCTAAATGACCTATAAATATCAAATATAAAATATTCAATTACACCTAAGATTGATTTCTCACCTTGTGAATCATGTAAATATGTTGTGACGGCATAAAAATCTGCCTCTAAAAGATTGATTTGCATGTCAAAAAGCCAAAAAAAAAGATGTATGATGCAATTATGAATAATAAGCAACATTCTTGAATCCTATTGGCTATGGGTTCTAGAAAAATAATTAAGAGTGTTTCTCATTATTAATCAATTAAAGATGTCAAAATACAACAATTAATAATAATGATCCTGAAACGTAACCAGTAAACAAATGTTAAAAATTGTCAATACAAAGTTTGGCTAATATATGCTATGCCAAAAAAATATCAAAGGAGAATTTAGATACTTAAAAATCCACACCAAGCATGAGTATCTAAAGATGTAATTGTATGGATACAGGGAAATCACTCTCTACCTCCCAATGATATCTATGTCCTCCCACAAGTTCTTCAAATATAAAAGGGGTGTGAATACAAACACCTCAAAGAAAAAAAAACTACATATTACAAAATCACACTTCATCTCCCATCTACCATTATATAATAGATCTAGGGAATTAAAAAAACATCCATAGAGAATAGGATTACAGTGGTAAAAATAAATATGATAGGAAAAAAATAAGCAACAATGAAAATCTACTAATTTGAACATGTTTAAAGTACATTAAACAAATATGGCATCCTTAGTACATTAAAGTGACATTGGTAAATTTTGGGATTGGTCAATTGTTAACCATCCATAGTGCAACCAATCTAATAAAGTGTGATAGGATATTTTCCTATTAATGGAGTTTCATGTTTAAATTTCACACTGTTTCTTGATAACCATTGTATTTAACTAACAACCGTGCAAATTTTTAGTGCATAACTACAAAAAATGGACAAAAAATTGAGCATGAAGTCTAGAAATTCAATCTACCTTGATGGAGAAAAACAATAAATCAAAGCTTACGTACAATGTACCAACCATTTAAATGATAGAAACATGAAAGAAAATTTCATGGTACTTCTCATCAAGGACAAACAAAATCATATGAAGTGCAATGTAGAATTTATAAACCTTTTTTCAGAAAAAGGTGTTAATACACTAACTATAGTTGGTTGGCAAAAATAAGTCAAGGATATATATAGTTGTTTGGAAAAAATTCAGCCATGAGGAAACCAAGCCTATACTCCAAAAATTAACCATTAGAGATTACCAATTAGATATGTATTTTTTCATGTGGTGGGTCACTGGCACTTAGTCCAATATTTGAGGAAATAACCAACCAATTGAGGGTTCAAAATTGTTCTTTATTTAACTATATTAAATAGATCACCAAGTAACCTAAAAAAATTCCTACATACAACCCATCTATCTTTGCCAATAGTTCTTGAACCTTAAAATCATCAAGAAAATAAGGCAATATGATTAGGCAATCAATTTTTTTAAGAACCACCTCATTAGGGATATAAAGGGGAAACTAGTGCTCCATAAAAGACTATTATTCTTAAAGAATAAGAAAACCCCCATTGTACTCATTTAAGATACTCCTGCAGTTGAAATTCCAATGTGAAAATTCCTTTCCCTTTATGTTCAAAGATAAATCTTCCATTTACAGCTCTTTTTTGAGGTAGATATGCATCTCACCATTTTGTCACATAAGTCGGAAAGGCCACTCCATGGAACTTTCCAATTAATTTTCTTTAATGTGAATACATGCAAATAGTATCTCAATCAATACCTCCAACATGATTAATACAATAAGGTCATAAATTTTCCTAGGGAGACTTGATAGGTTATCCAAGTTGATAAAATATTTTTTTAGAGGGATCATAGGAGATAGAATTAGATATTTTATTGGAAACTTTCGAGAAGCAAAGAGTCGCTTTAGGGCTTAGGGAATATTGACATATTGTTTTCAACTAATCCGAATTTTTATTTTTTGTTACAGATCTGCGCCTGCTAGCATGCACCTTCCTCCTAAATAAATCTATTAGTATGATGATTTTATTAGAGAAATAAAACTAAGATGAAAATAAACAATTCGAGATTACTCCACACCAACCCCCCTAGTTCCCACCCAGTCATATAGAAAAACTAAAGCATAAGAAAAAAATAACTTGAAGGCATCTTTAAAAAACCCTTGAGATATTATATATTATGCGTTGAGAAAAAATGTTGAACAACTTCTAAAAAATATACTACAATATTTCTCTCAATTTTCCTTTTACTACAAAAACAATGGATATCTATGGAGACCATAGTTTTGGAATCTCAATTTTCCTTTTACTACAAAAATAATGGATATCTATGGAGACCATATTTTTGGAATTTATACTAAATATTTGCAACATAATATAGACGGTCCCCTCATTATTCATTTCTAGAAACCTACTAGTCAATCATTACCAAAAATGATAGTTTGAATAATTTTAACTATATACTTTTTTGAAGTAAATTTCAAAAATATAGATGTTACCCATTCTATTATATGGGTCTAGTATCACTCCACCGGATATTGGAACGCTGAGAAGGAGACCAGAAAAGGTAACCATAGACTGCTTTGACCTAATATGTAGCCCGAATAGGTAGGACAGGGATCTCTCCATCATATCACAGCCAAATTGACTAGATAATGAGGATTTTCGGCTAGGTATAGTAGCACTAGGGTTTGGTTGATTGATTTAGGGTGCTAGATGGTGAATTAGGTCATGGAAGAACTAGGTCAGAGAAAAGAGGATCATAATTGCATATATATGATGGGGCAAGGTAGGCATGTACTTTGACACATTAAGGTGTCAAAATTAGTATGAGATACGGCTAGGGTTTCAGAAAAGAGCATGGAAATCATGAATTATTTTCAATTAGAAGAAAATGAAATAGAAATGTAATAATTCCTCCAAAACAGAGCATCAAGTAATGAATTTTGTATATCTAACTTAAGAATCATTCACATTATGAGACGGCATGAATATGGAAAGCATAATACATTAAAACATATGTAAACATAAGAGGAAACACTGCTAAAATAGATTACCACTAGAATCACACCAAAATAGCTACAAATTTGTATATTAGTTCTTGCCAAAATGTCTTATTACACTAGTGTTCAAAGATCAATTACACAACATCCGACCGTTGCAATGACAAAGGAGATGAAATATATAGACCTAAAATTACTTCTCCCACTCTCATGGGTCGAATCCATGAATTTAAGAGCTGATCTCCAAAGTCCTCAACTGGAATCCTAATGATGAGGGATGTTAACAAACTCATCCATATCTTTGATGAAACTGATTTACTCGACCCAAAATTATATATTAACTTGATGTATCTACCTCTAGTAACTATACATGACATAATTTCATTTACTTCTTACAATTACATTGGTAAATCTCCTTGGAATCCATCAATGAACTGATAAAAAGTGAAAATTTTGAAGAAATCAGACAACTGTAAAAAGTGTAGCGTGCTTGAGAAAAGAGTAGTGTGCATAGTAGAAAGCACAATGTGGGCCTTAAAACTAAAATTTGAGTGCCTTCCTAAAGTAAAAATTTGGCCCAAGATGGCTCATTTTAATCCTCTTCCAATATATTTGTCAACAATGTGCTCAAGGTCTGAAAACGACTGAGTGCAGCTCCTCAAAAATACAATCTCCCAACTATGGTCAAAATGCGCTACATGAGGTTGAATAAAGAGGTAGGAAGGTGGTTTTGGGGATGTTTTAGGTCAGTTTTTGGAGATTCAGTAGTCAAAAATTGATTTTTACATCATTCTCTATCCATATATGTAGAGTTTTTAGCGCTTGGAGGCCTGCACAAAAAGCGTAGCATGGCCTAGCTATGCTTTTTGCAGGCTGACTGTTCCAAAGGTCTGTTATAATTTACGAGAATGGATAAAAAACACAAAAATTGCCCAAAGAACTTCAGAATTGTTGGATGAAGTGTTGATGAAGTATCTCAAGCTACCAAGGAGGCATCAACAAGTAACTCAAGTTTTCCCTTCTCCTTTTGACTGATTAGGGCTTCCTTAAGTTTTCTTTGAATTGTTTGATCATGTTATTGAAAATCTTGTTTCTGGTGTTGTAGCATTCAACCATGTGTCTCAGCATCCGATTTCCTTGTTTACCTTATAAAGGAGCTTCTCAAGGTGTATGTTCACTCTATCAAGCCAAACCTCTCTATCGTCATTTATTTCTCTTGTAATTATTTCCTAAAAGGCGAGTTCTTTTGTCTCATGTTTTTCCTGTAGTAATTCTCTCTTAAGGCCTCTTGTTTTTGGTCTCTTCTTGGTGTTTTGAAACTCACCATCATCAAACTCATTAGCTGCGATCACTATTTTTCCTTTGAGATCTTGTCTCTTGGCCTTCAAGAACTCCATTTCCAAGAGTACTATTTTGTCACTTAACTACTTTTTTTCTTGCTGAAGGAAGCAGATGACAAATTGTGCCATTTCCAAATTTTCTTGCAGCTCTCTGATTGTGGAATATTTATCTTTGATGATCAGGTTTGAGGTTTCATGGTCATCTTCGGCATCCAAGTCCACTAAGCCAAATTCCTTTTCTACCTCATGCTGAAGGTCTTCCTTCTTTTGGAAAAGTGCCTCTTGCTACTTTTGATATCCTTGTTTTGCACTATGTAGGCCATCTTGTTAATGCTTCTGTACAAATAGTAGGGAAGGTTGAGAAAATTCACACTAGTGAAATGCATGAGAAACCTAATGTGATAATTGTACAACCTGGAGAATCTTCCCTCACAAGTTAAATATTTCATGATGATCTTCATCATGGGAGAAAACCTGTTAACCAACTGGGCAAAAGGAAATATTTTCTTGCTGATGTCTTTGTAAGGTGCTTTGAGGTAAGGTTCATACAACTGGGCATCCAAATATTTTTTTTATGAACCATTTTTCACCCACATTGGGTATCCATGTTTTTTTTGCAATGATGTATGTATAAATGGTGAGTGTCACCCCTACAATGGTCACTTGGTCTTTTTGTACGTTGCTGATGAAAACCCTGGTCAAAGTAGGATGTCTCTACATTCTTTGGACCATCTCACAAAACTCAAAACAACCTACATGCTAGAAACATTTCACTAGCAAGGGTGTGGAGATCAATTCCCTTGTGTCAATTCCCTAGTGTCAGATGGCTCTAGTCTCAATATTCTCCCTCCTTTATTTTATTTTTTCTTCTCTTATTCTATTTTGTTTCTTTCCTCCTCCATTATGTTCAGTTTTTCCTAGAAACCCTAGGGAAGAAGGGGAAGGGAAAGGGAGTAGGATTATAGGGTTAGGGGATGGGGATAAGTGAGGGAACATTTGGTGAAGTGTGTAAGGGAGTTATGAATATTAGGGAAGTGATGTGGGGTCGAAATGATAAGGGAAATAGGGTAGGAAATTCAAATATAGGGAGGTAGTCTAACTGCCTAAAAAGGCGTAGTGTAGGGGTAGCGTTTTAGGGAATATAGCTTGGGAATGGGAATGAGGCGATGTAAGGGTTGGGAAAATAATTTGAAGTGTGAGAAAGGTAAATGGGGTCCAGGGAAAAACAATTTTAACCTCACAAAGATGAAAAGTAGAGTTTACTTACTTAGAAGATGACATGAAGGGAAATGGTAAGTTTTTAGCATAAAATTATGACAATGCGCTGACAAGAGGAACTTGGAGGATGAAACATACTTGGAGATGGGTTAGGAAATTTTTTTTTGTCTCCTATAATATTTGGAAACAACATTTTAGGCCATGGCTCTTTCAATTGAAAAAATGCAACGAACTCTGGAAAAAGCGCTACGTCCTTAAGAAAAGCGTAACATGCTCATTATAAAAAAGGGAGCGTGATATTGTAGACCAGTTTTGGAGGACTTAATGAGATAAAAATTGAGATCATAATAGCTCGTTGGAAATATATCTCTGTCTGGTACACAATGGACCCCTCAAGCACTGAAAATAATCAAGCATAGCCCCTCCAAAATCAGTTCTTGTAAGACTGGTCAAAAAACGCAGTGTGTCCTTGAGAAAAGCACAGTCTGAAGTTCCTGGTCACCTTTGGATGCCTTTCTGAACTCCAAATTTATCTCAAGATATCTCACTAAAAATATCTCTCTGTTGGCTACACACTGGACCCCTCTAACACTAAAAATGATTAACTATAACCCCTTCAACATAAATTACCCCAAGAATGGTAAGAAAGAGTAGCATGTCCCTAAGAAAAGTGCGACATGAAGTGGAAGGTCACTTTTGAAGGGCTTCCTGAACTCCAAATTGGGCCGATCATAGCTCATTGGGAATATATTTCTATCTAGTTATAATTTTACTCATCAGGAAAATCATTTTGGCACTCCACGACGGAGAAAAATATATTCTTCCCAAGAATACTCCAGAAGTATAGAAACTTTTCTGTAGCAACTATATTTTGGGTGTTTTTCTGGAACATTGAATCTTTTTAAAACCTTGAAATACAGGTTTTAAGAACATTAAGTTCTTACAACATATAGAAACATAAAATTGTTTTTTTTAAATAAAAAATTATTAAAGAAAATTGGCTATGACCACTCCTCCAATTTCCACGTTTTATGCATGAAATGAGAATTTTGTTGACCTTGAAACCCTAATGACCTAATGGAGATATGGAACTGAATGAAATCATGGTGATGATGAATAAAATTATTATTAAAATATCCAAATGATGATACACTGAGATGAGTGATGACATGGACCAATAATTAAATTTTTGGAAGGAGTGGAAAATAGTCCTAAACCTAATTACCAGTGACCAATTTTTTTCTTGAAGACCTAGTGAAATGACAAATATTTGACTATGGGACCCTAAAAAGACATGATAAGAGTCCATTTGATCACTGGTGACAAGATGCCAATACTGACACTAATAGGGTGAACGATAAATTTAGTAGTATTTTATCTATACTTCAGCAGATGTTCTTCTATTTTTTAACAATGCATTCATAGAATATTTCCATCAATGAAAATTTAGAGATGATCCCAAGTTTCTTACCAATGTAGTGAAACAAGTATTTTCATGGATAAAGGTATTTTATTTGGGCTTCCATATCATGATTGAATGATTGTGGCATGATGTTCACTCTCAAGGTTCAAGAAAAATAATATAAATTTTAGATTGTTCATTTGAATAACACTCCTAAATCATACATGTCATGTTGTAGGAAAATAAATCTCATTGCTTAAAAGTACATGCTTCTATGTCTCTGCAAAAGGAAAAGTACAAAAGTTCTTAACAACAAAACTACAAAAATTTTATAAGCCACAAATATCCTTGTATATTCAGTTGAAATAAATGAATTATTTTTAACTCTTGTAATCTCAGTATGCTCAGTGTATTTAAGGACGATACACAAAGAATAGAAATTGTAAACTATGGTATTCTGCTCCTAACGAGTGATCTTGCAAAAGAAATAAAAAAAATACAATGTGGTTTTAATGATCATAGGTAAATACTCAATAGACCATGGGCCATCAATGGATCACTAAAGTGAGCTATGTCCAAATGTGATCAAATGCTTACAATCTGGTGGCTGCATGCAGTGATTTCTTAATAGTTTCTGAGACAACCTTATAAACCACTATTATGGTTTAAGGATTTGGGGTGAGAAATAAACCATACCCATTTAAGAAACTTAATTTTCAAATGAATATATGTTAATCAATCCAAATTTCATTCTTGTGGAATGTTGAAAAGATATTGTCTATGTGTGAATATTTTCCTTTCCCACAAAAAATTATGCCACTCAAGAATTTGGGTAAACATATTTGTAAAGAGCATCAAACTTGATGCTTCACTTTAACTGGCAACTAAATTTCATTATAATAAACCATAAATAGTAAATATCATAGCCTGCATATGAACATGATGTCATATAATGGGAATATTAATAACACAAGGAAACTGCTTTTTGGCTAAGGTGTCTAATGGCTTAAACAGTTGCTACCTGGAGGCAAAAATAGCTTTATTTTCTATATCATCTATTAATTAATGGAATTCCATATATTTATTAACCAAGTGAAATAAATTTAAACAACCATTACAACCAAATCTCATGTACATATTCATTCCTTTTGACCCCATGCTTAGTTATGCTACCCCCTACAATAACCCTAATTTAATACCATTATTTTTTACTTTTATTTGTTCAAATGGGACGAGAAGTATTGTGCCTCCTGAATGATCCTAATAGTTTCCTGAATGAGATTCTACAAGTAGACAACAAATCATATGATGAAATTTTTATTTTTGTCTCTAGTTACTGTGTTTTAAGGGGACCTAAATCATAATGAATTGTTACAAAATAACTACCATCAGGTACATACTAAATACTTTGGGGCCACTATTGACTAGAGCCATCCTTGACCTCTATATCATGAGCATTATACTCCCCTATTATTACTAAAACTAACATATCCACCTCCATTGCTTGCATATGTATCATTATAAACAAGCTTCAAAGCTTGTACAACCTACCCCATAAATGGTTGATGTGAAATTTCAGGATGAACACACATGGAAGCAATAGTTTCAAATTTTTTTTGAAGTGGAGATTGTTACCTAATGCAGGATTCCAAGATGATTCCAAGCCCACTTTTATTGTAAGGAGAGACTAATCCCATGTAACCAAGTTTTCATGCCTGGGGGGTTGTGACCTATCAATTATTTTCCTTCTAGTAAGCAATTCTAGTAACACTATGCCATAACTATACACACCACCCATCAAAATAAGATGCCCAGTCATTGCATATTAAGGAGAAACATAACTGTAAACAAATATAATGACTGATTATCCCAAATTTGTGAAAAAAGATGATATGGGATAGCTTATTTAGAGGAATAAAAAGTAGACCAACCAATATTTGTGCCAAGTTTGAAAATTACTAAAGCTTCCTACAAATTGTGTGAAATATTTTACAAATACCATGCCATATCATTAGGTCATTGAAAAATATAGGGAAATGTGTAAATTAATAAAAATAGTTATAAAATATCTTTATATTAAAAAAGTAAATGTCATATCTAGATATATCTCAAGAGAATAACATCAAAACATAAACCATTCCTTAATTTAATATTTCCACTATGCTGTAGTGGTGACGAGCTACCTCAACAAATTAATATTGTTATATTAATGCATGGTATTCCCTCTCACCCAAAAATTAATACCATGGTGGAAATTAGACCCTTTGAAGCTACTGATCCACATATCCATTATAAAAACTCAGGATTCTATAATTGATTGTAAAGAGTGTGCATTAGATAACTATTGTAAAAAAAAAATTATATTAGGTTAATGTACTTATTGATTCAAGGGATGATTAAACATGAAAAAAAATTCTTGCAGATTCCTGACCTTAAGGTATTGCTGAAAGAAAGGATGGACGTGTGTGAGTATTTATATATAATAGACTCAATGTATTCCAATATGTAAGAATACTCCATTATTTCCAATCTTCCCTTCCTTCTTGATCATTCCCATTCCTTTACCAAAAGGAAGCACGTATTGTGAAAGAGAGATGTTCTCCTATATTACCTTCATAAAATTCCTTTAGAATAATGGTGTGAAGTTTGAACATCATTGGAGAAAGAAGAATAATATATTGATGTAATCGCATTATGGCCTTGGGTTATCACTAACTATCACTCATATTTGACTCAAAATATGTTTCCCACATTTTCTACTCTAAGGCACTTATAACATAGTTGGCTCTATCATTTATCTTCAATCCTTGAGCGAATATTTCAATTATTCCAACTTCAATTGAGCCAAAGTTTCAATTTTCATTGATTTCACCAACATGCTATATCAAGCTAAGAGGTATGAAGCCAATATAAGAGAGGTTTTGGAATGTTTTTCTTTTCTTTTTTCTAAGAGAGTGTTCCACATATCGAGAAATTCCTTGAGTGTTTTTTTATTTAAATTTGACAAAGACATTGCACCAATATACTAAGATTTTTGGAAAAGGGATCACTTTTAATCAGTAACCGACATATATTAACCATCCAAATTCATATTTTTCATGCCAAGTGCCATATCATCATTTCAAGGAATTCCCTCATAGAAGAGTGTCCAAATATGATCATACTAGAAAAAAAAATTCTTTACGAAATGTTGATAAAATATCCCAGGGTAACCCAATTAGGTCCAAAGGTAGACATGTCCAGAAGGAAAGAAAGAAGGAAGTTTGGAAGATTGCTGATAATTAGGCAGAGAGAATTAGTCCAAAACTTTTGAAAAACATGATGGTTTTAATATGAAATAAAATGGTAAAAGGAAAAGTTCTAACAATGGAAAATAATAATAAAAAATCCTCCCAATATATTCAAATATGGTGAAGAATATTCCTTACAATAATGCAATAACCAATGACACATAGTTTGACCAATAAGGTGTTGAGGAGATGTTGCTCAAAAATACATTTGAGGCATTGAACAAGAAAGGTAATATTTTAGGATGAATATTATTGTTTGAGCTTGGAATGTAAAGGGTATAAACCTCCCCTCCTAAAGTCACTAACTAAGGATTTCATTGAAGGAAAAGAGTTGATGTCTTGTGTTTGCAAGATGTCAAGACCACTACGTTTGAGATTTTTTCAACAATAATGAATGGAATGTATTAGCATGGTTTTTTCTAGGCCATTAACCATGAATAAAATCTATTTATACTATTCTTATATTAACACCTCAATTGAGTTCAACAGTTGTAACTCATGGTATGGATTTGAATAATAAGTGTGGCTTTCCAGGTGGGTGAATAGCTTTTATTCCATTTATGATGTGTCTCTTGAAATAGATTGTAGATGGTTGTTAGATTGGATTGAAAATTCACTACTATTTTCTGAATGGATTATCTTGAGTGAATTTACTATGGTAAAGTGGGAGGGAGGAAATGAAGACAAATTTTTTTTGTCCTCTATAGAAGATTAAACATAACCTGTTCAAGTTGTAAATCCATATTTTTAATATTTGATGTGAACTAGACACGAAAAAATATGGATTTCAAGGGATGATTTTGCTTGGTATAATATGAGGGATATTGAAAGAGTGCAAGAAATATTAGATGAGATCTATTCTCCAAAAGATTAAATAACACTTTATCACCATAGTTGTTGGAGTGACCTTCCAGTGTCCCTTCCTTTTAAGTTGAATGTATCCTATGTTGCTGCTAAACAATAATGTGCATTTATCACAAATGTCTGCAATATAGTTCCTAGACCATGAGATAATGATGAATAAATACTATGGTGGGAGGAAACTATTTAAATAATGGTGAAGTTCTTTCGTGGATGGGGGAGGATGGTGGCTAGATATAAACGAACACATGAAAAAAATGAATATATAAATTAATTGAGGTGTGGATGCTTATTGAGGAGCATATTCCTAATTTCATGGTCACCCTATAGGAAAAGATTATTAAGGAGGAATGTATACTCCAATCCAAGGAATGATACACATCGAAGGGGGTAAGAATCAAGGATATTTTACAATTTTGAAAGGTGATGAACCCTCCTATAATTTATCAAGAAAAAAAATTATTAAGAAAGAATCACAACATTAATAATCTAGAGGGGATTTTTATTGAGGACCTAAAAAATATCAAAGATACATTCACATTCCACTTAAAAAATATTTGTGCAAAATACTCCTTTGATATATCAGGTTAGTGAGGCTTGGCCCTTCATAGCCTAGGAATATTATCACGTCTAATTTTTTGAGTAGTGAATGAGATATTCTTGGAGCACATATTAGAAGAGAATGTCCTCCTAGTGCTTAATGGGATGAAAGATGACAAATCCTTGCGAAATAAGGCCTTCCCCAAAATATTTTCAAGATACAAAGGCTATCGGTAATGACATGTTGCACATGTCTTGGCTCTTCGTAAATATTTAGATTATATAATAGAGGGAATATGGAATTCCAATAATCAAGTTAATCCTAGAATATTCTTCTAGGTAGACCATTAGGTCCTTGATCCTGGAAATATTTTTTTATTTATTAATGCCTCGTACAATATTCTCGGCAAGGACTTAACCATACTAATTTAGTGGGTTTCAACTTGTATCGACCCTGAGAAAATGTTTTGTATTCAGAATAATTTTTTTTCGATATAGTGCCTACTTCATGGGAATTTGTGGAATGGGAAAAGGAATCCACACAACAGTTTCTTCTCTTCAAAATAACATTTGGAAAAATAGATGGCAAAATGGATGAGTCGTTTGTACTGATATTCTTTCCTAGTAAGGTGTTGGTACAAAATTCTAAGTGAAAAGTTCTATGTTGTTATCACCGATGTTTGAATATCTTATATACGTTTTTATGCAATTGACTCTTCAACTCAATATTTCGATCAGTTCCATTAAAATGATTCTCTAACCCTTTTTCAACTCAATTATTGATAACTTTGTTCCCATTGACATACCCCTTTGGGGATGAATGTGCTTATACATTTACGATTTCTTGTATTCATACCTACAATTAGGCCGAAGTATGTTGCTACGAAATTGGGGCATACTAAAATTCCCTCAACCTATGGATGATTAACCAAAGGTTTCTAGATTGATTGCTACCCCTAGGTCAACCTTGTTAAGGTTAAGCCAAATTCCTATTGACAGTAAACAACCCTGGTGATCATGGAGTGAGGAACAAAATCTTGAAATCCTTATATCTAGCAACAAAATACTATATTTCAACCTATGGTTTGATGGAAATCTAGAATAGTTGTTGTGAAAATGACCCTAAATTAAATCCAGCCTAACATACTACTCCTTTTTGTGGGGTTCACATGATGTGGCTGTTTAATGATGATGTAGCCTTTCGGAAAAATTATGAATTACTGCTATAGTGATTGAAATGTGCCACTTTAAGTGAATAATGATGATAAATGCTTGTATTCTTCGGCATTAGCTTAAAAAACTTGGTAGGCTTGAAACATTTTAAGATGATAGATTTTCTAATGTTGCATTTGTTTAGTGGAGATGATAACATAGTCATGTGAATTATAAGCCATGGATAAGGGTATCATTCCTTCCCTAATATTTATGATCCATTTTTCATTAATTTAATTCAAAGCAATGAGATTAAATGAAAGTGTGAGACAATTTTGATGAGACAACTACCCCTAAAAACTAGTAATTAGCCCAAAGGAAATATCTAGTTTGTAATGCAAGACCCCTTGGGCAAGTTTCTTGAAGTAGTTCCAAAAAAATAATCATTTCAATAGAAGATTCCATTTGCTATGGAGTGGGAATCTCCCCCAAACGAGATTTTTCAAATTGAAAGGAGGGATAAATAGATATTATTTTCCTTGATTACTCCATAGTCCTAGTGAAGCTCTACCTACACCTCAACTTCAAAAACTAAACTGATAAATCTTCTAATGGTACATTGGTTCCATGGAGAGGTTATCATACTCATGTGGGATGATAAGTCATGGAAAAGGTTCATATCCTTGCATTGATCTGTCCAATCCATGCAGCATGAATTTCATTCAAAGAAATGATACTATATGAAAGTGTCATTCAACTTTGGGTAGACAGCTACCCCTCATAATTTTCAACTAAGAAAAAGGTAATCCATAGTTTGCAGTGTATTCCCTTGGGAAAAAAATTGAAGTAGCTCTAAAAATAAAGTTGTAGTTCATTGTTATATGTCATTTCCCAACAAGTGTGAAGCTAGCCCAAATTGGCTCGTTTGGATTCAGCGACCCTCTCCATGCATTGGTCCTAGTGAGATGTCCCTGCATTAGTGCTAGTGATTTTATCATCAAGGTAAAAATTGCTTTTCAGATAATATCATACTGCCATTTTTTTCAACTAAACCATAATTGTAGTAATTTCAACCCAATTTTCCTCATTTCTTGTACTCTAAAATCTAGATCAATATTTATATTCATCATGGAGCCATGCTAAAGTAAAAAATAAAGGCTTCCTTTTGCAACAGTTTGGAAGAAAGCATGACAATAGAGTTTTCCCACAAGGAAAAAATCAAATCAAATTTGAATTCATGGAAACAAAGAAGAATTAGGTTTTACTCAGGGAAACTAAGAAACATTAACATTTCAATCAGGACAAGCAGAGGTAAAAAGAAATTAGTGTTTTTTTTACTCACCAAAAAATAATTATTTTATACAAATTATGTAATAGAATTATATACAAGTAACAAAATCATAGACGTATGGTTTGTACATGGAACCTTAGTGGCGATATCAACATGCAATCCGAGATGTAGGGTATGTGCACGGAACCTTAGTGAGGATATGCACTTGCAAAACATTCTCTGGATCAAAATATCCCCTTGCCATTGTAGCGGCCTTGATGTCTCATTTCTTTCAAGATTTATGCTTAAAATCAATGATTTAATCTTTATAATTTCCAAAAATACAATAAGAAAACCTCATGGCATCCTACTGAGAATTTATTTTTTGAAATCTCGACGAAGAAATCAATTATCATCTTTTTTCTACGTAAAATAGTGGGGATTTGAAGTAGATATGACTTAAAAATATAATTTCATATAGATAAATGTACTAAAAGTAGAGACGAAATAAAATAGAAGTTCAGATAGCTAAATGTATTAAAATAATATTACATGTATATGGAGAAATGTAAGAAAATATTGATTATGTTGAGCTCATGAGGGAGTAAAACTATCTTAATGTGAAAAAAAAATCGAGGACTTTAGAGTTGCTGAGATCCATTGGATCTATAATTCATAAATAAATTCATTGTCCATAGGACAATGAAGAAGCTTCATGAGGCAACAAAACTATCTTAATGTGAAAAAGTTTTAGAGGACTTTAGAGTAGCCAACGTCCACTAGATCTGGAATTCATAAATAAATTCATTGTCGAGAGAAAAATGAAGAAGCTCAGTAAGAGTGTCAAGAGGTTTTAAAGTTTTCATAGCTCCACTAAAGTTTTAGGAAGGAAAATGAAAAAAACACTAATCATTTTTTTCAATAATAAAAATAATTATTCTAAAATTAGAAGTACATTCATAAAATGTGTAAGGTTTTTCATTAAAAATTTCACTAAAGAAACATGATTATTAGTTTCTAGCCTAGTAAGGTGTAGATATCAAGTAAAAACTTAAACACTTAAATTTTTAACATTTTTAATCTAATGTCACCCTATTTAAAAATCAATCTACTTATTATTATGTATAAACACACTATAAATTTAAAATACAAAGAGGGTTACAAACACTCAAAAAAGAGGTGTGGTAATTTAATAAAAACATAAATAAAGTATAGGTATGGTAAACAAATATAACGTATTTTAATATTTACTACAAAAATATGGAAAGTAAATAAAAATATAAATAAAGGAAAGATATGGTAAATAAATAAAACCTCTTTTTATATTTAATCCATAAGCCTTTTTATATTTAAGGAAACTCAAACAATATGTTTTATTTAAGTGAAGCCTATGGGAAAAATACCATTTTAATATCCCCAAGGGTTAGCTCGATCTATTGAGTCCTCACTGTTAATTACTTTTCCGGTTGGGAGGTCACAGGATCAAATCTCCTTGACGCCCACTAGGTTAGGCCTCGCATGTATGTCTAAAGATAGATCCCCTTAGGAGGGTGTATAGATATTTTCATATCATGGATGTAAATGGGTTCATGGGTGTGGGAAGATGTATTTATGAACCGCCATAAAAATAAAATAAAATAAAAAACATTTTAATACCATGGGCTGAATATCATGGGCCAAATACCATATTAATACCATATTTATAAAATATGTATGGTAAATAGATAAATATAAAAGAGGTATAAAGAATTATGCTAAATAAATCAAACATCTTTCTATATTTAGTCCATAATCCTCTTGTTGGCAATATGATGCTGAGTGTTGTCCTTGATGGCAACCCACTTGATGAAGATGATGGAAACCTACTTGATGAAGTTGTCCCTGATGGAATATGTCTTGATGAACTTGTTAAATGATGTAAATCTGATGTATATACAATGAGTATAGAAGGTAATGATGGAAGGAATGTCAGTATGTGCTAGAACATGATGAAAAGAGTATGTCTCAAGGCATACACGGATTTGCTTAGACAAAGTAGCGTATGCACGGGAAATAAACGATACCAAAATGCGTATGGGCAAATCACTCTAAATATGTAAAATAGGGGTAACCACCATGGTATTGACCCATTGTAATTGAGTAATGATTCGTCTATATGACCCCGTCTAGGAATACCATGAAAACAATGTGGTTTTGGCTCATGGTATTGATAAAGAAATTAAACTAGATAGGGAGAAGAACTCGTGTACAAGGTGCATATGATGCGGGTTTGAATGAATACTTCACTGCAGAGTATGCAGATGAGAAAGGGTGGGTTCTGATGGGTCGAGATACATCATGCACCTATGAAAAATGATGAAGAAGAGAATCTCGAATCCCAGAATATTTTATCTTGCCTGAATCTATTTGCTGGAATGATTAAGTCAGGATAGGGTGTTTATCATCTACAGTAAAGGAATTAAATGTGATGTATACACATTGAAGAATTGCAATGACCTAAATGTCTGAAGAACTATACGCTAGTTCGCCGCAGAGTAAGTGCGTATATACGCGGGTTTTCTTAAGATAAAGTGCGTATGGGCAGTAAAATTAGCTCTGTAATATGTAAAGAAGTATACGTGGGTTTTTATGGTCGAAGGCGTGTATATACGCAGGATCAGTGAAAGGAAAGCGCGTATGAAGATTAGGGTTTGCTGAAGTATGAAGTATCAAATGTCTGATCTGTTCTGTTGTGTTACTGCTATCTGTTGATGATGTATGATTGAGCTCAAATGTATGGAGTGGGTCCAGTCTGAAAATATGATGAAAAGTGGCCTGCAAGTTGTGTTCTAAAGGAAGCTTTGGATCCAGTGTGAAAATTGATGAAACGTGGTCCATGGTGGTGCTGAGGGTTGTAGCCTTCAGTCAGGGGGTTGTAGCTCCCTTCCAGGTGAGGCTGGTAAACGAGAGCAGGGGGTCGTAGCTCCCTTCCAGGAGAGGCTGGTAAACGAGTCAGGGGGTTGGAGCTCCCTTCCAGGAGAGGCTGGTAAACGAGCGCAGGTGGGTGCCTGCGTGCTGGTAGAGTATGCACCAGCACATATGTTGTAAGATGTTTCTCTATAATAAAATATTGAAGGCTGAGCAACTGCAGCGGTGGTTTTCTCCCGACTTGGGTTTCCACCTAAAAATCCTGGTGTTCATGTGTGATGCTTTGTGTGATGGTTTATTCTGTTATTACTGCACATGTTTACTGTTAACTAAACATCAGAAGAATGAATGTTACATATATCTAAGTAAATATTTAATTACATAATATGATCTCTGTGTATACGTGAGTTTAATGAAGGAGATCTGCGTGTATACGCTAGTTGTCTTCAGCAAAGTAGCGTATGGGTTTTGAAGTAAGAAAAAGTAAAAAGTTTTGAGTAAGTCCTAAATACTGATTCACCCCCCCCTCTCAGTATTTTTCCCAACAATTGGTATCAGAGCAGGTCCTTCTGCAGAAGCTTGATCACTTGAAGGAGATCCGTTGCAATGGGAAGTCGTGAAGGAGTATTTTCTATAAGGCCACCTCTATACAATGGAAGTAATCTGTTATTCTGGAAAATGAGGATGAGATCCGATCTTCAGTCTATGGGAGCAGATGTATGGGCCATTGTTGAACAAGGATATCAATATCCAACTGCTATACCAACAGATCCAACTAAAAGGAAGAATTATGAATCAAATACAAAAGTGTTCAATGCTATAACAGGTAGCTTAACTGAATCCGAATTTGTCAAAGTCATGTAGCTGGATACAACAAAGGAAATATGGGACAAAAGCATCCTAAGTTATGAAGGTTATGCAAAGGTAAAAAGTGAAAAACTCCAAACCCTCAGAATTGAATATGAAAATTTGAAGATGCATAGTGATGAGAGTATTGCCAATTTCTTCTTACGTCTAGATGATATTGTAAATCGAATGAGAAATTTGGGTGAAACCATAACCGATACTACTCTGGTAGAAAAATTCTTAAGATCTTTGACTTCAAAATTTGAATCTAAAGTGTCTGCTCTTGAAGAAAAGCAAGATCTGTAAACTCTGACTATTGTTCAACTACATGGTATTCTGACTGCTTTTGAAATGAGAAAAGGAGGTCCCTCTCTAATCAAAGAAGCTGCCTTTAAGGCGTGTGCTAAAGGAAAAGACAAGGAAGATGTCAAGGAATCAGATTATATATCAAATGAAGAAGAAGTTAATTTTGTGAGAAAACTCCAACTAGGAACTGGAAGATTCAAAGGTAAGCTTCCCTTCAAGTGTTTTACTTGTGGAAAAGTTGGTCATTATGCTGCTAAATGTCCCTATGGAGAAAAAATGGTAAATGGAAACAATTTGAAAAAGGAAAAAGTTATTATACAAATGAAGATAATGATGAAGTGTCTAGTGAGGATGAAGAAGGTTCTGACCACGGTCTACAAATACTCATGGCATCCACTATGGAAGATGATAACTTCACAAAAGATCTGATTGGTAAGGGTTACTTTCATAACTCATTTTGTCATCAGGCCACTGAGTGCAGGATAAGTATGATGAACAGATTTGATAAATTGGAGAATTTCCAGCACACTATAAGAAGTCACAAGCAAAGCTGGAAAAAGAAGAGGCACCAGTCAAAAACGTAGGGAATACTGACCCTACTGCAGTCATCCGCTTCTAAAGCTTATTTCTCTTAATGACTGCAGAAGTGATGTGAAATACATTATAGGGATTAGTAATGTATCATCACAGGGGGAGCGATGTATGGTGATTTCCATGATTGTTTTGGTAATTCTGGGTATGTGTATTTCTGACAGTGCATCTGGTGTGAAGAAAAGACAGGAACAGAAAGTACAAATTCAGGGGGAGATGAAGGTGTGAAATTTTCTATATTTCACTTTCCATACGCGGGTTCGATGAAACAAAGTCGCGTATACACGCGAGTTACAACAGACACAGTCGCGTATTCATTAATGATAAGAAAATTGATATGACAGCTGAAGATCAGGAGCAGAGGTTCAGGGGGAGCATCAGTTTGACTGCTAATGATTGTATTGTTAGCATTATTCTGATTATACTAATGATAATGACATGATACATGGTTTCTTATGATGAAGTTTATGGATGAGCCTAGATTTCTATTTGATGAAGAATATCTTTTGATGAGATGGAAGTCGTATGATTCAGAAATATGGATAGATCATGTAGAGATTATTGCTAATGACTTGCTGCTGAAGGTGTTCAAGTTGCACAAGATAAGGAGGAGCCTTGGTCATATGGAAATGATGTTTGGATGCACATTTTGGGGGGGATCACTAGTCTTGCTGAGTATAATGCATTGTTGGCATTATGATGATTCAGAAATATGATCTCTCTCTTGAGGTCTTTCTGGTATTGGTCATAAAAAGTCATATTTGTAATTTGATAAAAGGGTCTTGTTGAGACCCATGATGTAAAATTGTAATATTCAGTCATGTAAGGACTTGTCAAAATTTGTAAACCCACTTGGTTGGGTAGCTGAGTCAAATTTGTAAACCCACTTGGTTGGGTAGTTGAGTTGAGATGTGTAAACCCACTTGGTTGGGTATTTGAGTCTCATATGTAAATCCACTTGGATGGATCTTTGATGTAAGTATGGGTCATTTGTGATAGGAAGGTCATAGATTCATGTACTTCATTGAAAAATATGTTTGTAGGTTCAGAATGAACTCAGGGGGAGCATGGTCATGGGTGTACATGTGGATCTCTGACTTCCCCAGCTATACGAGGAGAAAAACCTTGTGTTGGTTTTGAAATTACTTGCTTGCCCCCTTTGGAGAAGGGAGAGTGACATAGTCATTGTGATCAAAGAACAATAATGGTGTCAGAGTGAAGCCTTAGATATTTATTCTTAATGTATCTATCTGTTGTGGTGATCAAACACCATCGTGGTTGCCATCAAGTCCAAAGGGGGAGATTGTTGGCAATATGACGCTGAGTGTTGTCCTTGATGGCAACCCACTTGATGAAGATGATGGCAACCTACTTGATGACGTTTTCCCTGATGGATTATGTCTTGATGAACTTGTTAAATGATGTAAATCTGATGTATATACAATGAGTACAGAAGGTAATGATGGAAGCAATGTCAGTATGTGCTAGAACATGATGAAAAGAGTATGTCTCAAGTCATACGCGGATTTGTCTAGACAAAGTAGCGTATGCACGCGGGAAATAACGTGCCAAGTCGCGTATGGGAAAAATCACTCTAAATATGTAAAACTAGGGGTAACCACCATGGTATTGACCCATTGTATTGAGTAATGATTCATATATATGACCTCATCCAGGAATACCATCGAAAGTAATGTGGTTTTGGCTCATGGTATTGATAAAGGGTAAACCTATATAAGGAAAAGAAATTCATTGTGCAAACGGGTGCATGAGTCTGGGTTTGAATCAATACTTCACTTTGAAGTATGCCTGAATGGAAAGGGTAACAGTTTGATGATAGATTTGAATCTGTGATGCACCTATGAAGAAAATGATGAAGAAGAGAATCTAGATCTGAAATGTACTTGTATCTTCTAGATCTGTTTATGGAATGATTAGATCTGAGATGAGGGCAACATCTGTCTGAAGTAAAGGGTAAAATCTGTGTGATGTATCTGTTCTGAAGAATTGCAATGACCTAAATGTCTGAAGAACTATACGCTAGTTCGCTGCAGAGGAAGCGCGTATATACACGGGTTTGCTGAAGAGAAAGCGCGTATGGGCAGTAAAATTAGCTATGTAATATGTACAGAAGTATACGCGGGTTTGTATGGTCGAAGGTGCGTATATACGCAGGATCAGTGAAAGGAAAGTGCATATGAAGATTAGGGTTTGCTGAAGTATGAAGCATGAAATATCTTATCTGTTCTGCTATGTTACTGCTATATGTTGATGATGTATGATTGAGCTCAAATGTATGGAGTGGGTCCAGTCTGAAAATATGATGAAAATTGGCCTGCAAGTTGTGTTCTAAAGGAAGCTTTTGGATCTAGTTTGAAAATTGATGAAACGTGGTCCATGGTGGTGCTGAGGGTTGTAGCCTTTAGTCAGGGGGTTGTAGCTCCCTTCCAGGTGAGGCTGGTAAACGAGAGCAAGAGGTCGTAGCTCCCTTCCAGGTGAGGCTGGTAAATGAGTCAGGGGGTTGTAGCTCCCTTCCAGGAGAGAGACGCGTCGCCAGTCAGGGGTTGTGAAAGCCCTTCCGGAGAAATTTGTCACATGGCTGTAATTGGGTGCACTGCGTACTGGTAGGAGGCTATGACCTGTTGTAAGATGTTTTCTCTATAATAAAATATTGAAGAAATTTGATGGCTGTGATGAACATCTGACTTGTGTTTCCACCTAAAATCCTGGTGTTCATGTGTGATGCTTATGTGTGATGGTTTATTCTATTATTACTGCACATGTTTACTGTTAACTAAACATTAGAAGAATGAATGCTGCATAGATCTAAGTAAAGAATTAATGGCATAATTAGATCTCTGTGTATACGCGAGTTTTATGAAGGATATCCTTGTGTATACGCTAGTTGGCTTCAGCAAAGTAGCGTATGGGTTTTGAAGTAAGAAAAAGTAAAAAAAATTGAGTAAGTCCTAAATACAGATTCACCCCCCCCCCCCTCTCTCAGTATTTTTCCCAACACCTCTTTATATTTACGAAGACTCAAAAATGAGGTTTTACTTAGGTGAAGCCTATGAACCAAATATATTGGACCAAATTATTATTATTAAAATGAAAAAATAATAATAATAGCCCTAATATAAATATTAAAAGATTAATATTATAATTATTATTAATTCTAATATTCGTATTAATATATTATAATATTAATATTATTATATTTAATAAATTTGGATTAATACAATATTAAATTTGTTATATTATAATATATATTAATAGATCATGATAAATATTAACTATATATATATATATATATATATATGAGAAGGAAAAGAAAAGACATAGAGAGATGGAGATAAACTGAATGAGAGGGGAGAGAAGGAATGGATAGGGAGAGAGAGAGGGGGAGAGGAGTGAGAGAGGTAGAGAAGTGTAAGAGATGAATAGAGTGAGACAAATATGGAAGGGGGAGAGAGAAAAGGAGAGACAGATGGATATAGTGAGGGGATTGGAGGGGAGAGAGAGAGAGAGAGAGAGAGAGAAAGAGAGAGAGAGAGAGATGGGGGAAGAGAGAGGTAGGTAGGAGGGAAATGGAGAGAGAGGAAGGACAAGAGAGAGGACTTGAGAGAGAGGAGCCAATATCATAAAATAATGAATATGTGACTAGATTACTCTATAGGGATATGGGAGATAGGGGCACCCTACCTAGCTAAGTAAATTTCTAAACCAAATGTGGTGTAATCATCTATAATGGTGGTCGATTATAGAATGCAGGAATTTTACAAGAATTCACTCAATTTTTAGTGTTATATTGAAAAAACTTGTACCAAACCTAACCATTTCACATTAATCAATGTTATCTCTACATGTGATAATTTGGTAGATTTGGAACATGGAAAAGGATTATTGTTTTTTAATCACCTCCCATGAGGATTTGCCAATTGTGAGAGCACAAAACTTGTGGTTTCTTCTTCTAAGTCATTATCACTTCCACCAATACCTCATCCAATAACATTAGTATAAAACTTCTCAAGCTTTGGGTAGCGCAAAGGAACATAATGCATGTGCACTCAATATCTTCTACATACTTGTAGCTCTCCTCCAAAACCAAAGTCACTAATGTTGTGTGTTCAATTTTCCATGAATCTTGTGCAAACATCTCGAGGTAAGGAACTGTTGCACCAAGGTATGGTTCCACTATATGTCATATCCACTAAAGTAGAACAAATTCCAAACAACAGGTAATTTCTCAGAACTATCCCTCCATGGGATGTTGAGAACTCCAAAATTCCACATGCTCATTAATGAAATCTATAAATTGAGAACTTTCATACAAGACTTGAAGAAACACTAAACTTGGACCAAAATTCTCATGCTCTAGGTAGTGAAAAGGAACATCGACAATATGATTTGTACTATACTCATCTAGATCACTTTTCATGCATATCTTCTAAAGTTTAAATGCATATTCTATGTTCCATAGAACATCTCCCACGGAAGGCATGTTGATGCCCTTCTCTTCCAAGAACTTTTTAGCAGTCTCCCTAAAAATTTTCAGAGAAATAGGGTTGATGGTTCAAACAAGGTGAGGGTCAATGATTTTTCCAAGCCTACCCTTTCTCTAAAAGTGCATTTCCTACTTTTCTATATCGAATTGTTCTCTCAGAAAAACAAGAATAAAAGTTTCCCTTGGACGCAAGACCTACAATAACACTATTCCAAAAGAACACACATCATATTTCTCTGAAAATTATTTCCTTCTGAAGTATTCAGGATCAAGTTACCCAAGGGAAAAAACTACCTTTCACTGCAATACTTACACGAGTCTGATCCAGAGTGGATCCAGTCTTCCAATGTAAAAATTCTGCCACCTTTTCTTGTGAGCTTGTTATCTTGGGGATATTTGAAATCTAGATAAGTGTAGAGGATCCATGACAAGGAAATATAATTTTAATATTAACCAGATATTGACGCTTTGTTGGTATCTCTCTAGCCAAATAGTTTGCCAACAAGTCGAGGGAGTCTAAATTGGTGCAGCTGAAAAATGAAAGGCAAGATTGTTCTATCGAGGCCAAATCCCATGATGCTAAGCTTGAAAACCCTCTCATTATTATAGGTCATGCCTTTGAGCTCTGAGGTGGTGATGTTGGAGTGGTTTTGATTTTTTCTCTCATCTATAGTCACACCTTAAAGCTCTAAGATGGTGACATTGCAGGGGTTTTGATCTTGTCTCTTGTCCACTGTGTATGCTTGGGTCCATAGATCTACCACCATGTTGGGTTAAGGGTAATTATCATTATTCGATGAATAAATCTAGATAGGGAAATGGAATTATCGAGACATTCGATATCATACATATTTGGTTGCCTCTGTCAATGTATCAAAGTCATCGATCCTCCAAAATGAGCCTTCTTCCCATTCTTTCCTCCAAGACTAGGGTTCAATAGCACTTCCATATGTGCTAATAGACCACCTTCACTATCTCCCCCATCTAGAAATCTGAGTTGTCAAACACAAATGTGAAGGTCAATCTCTCCGTTATGGAGGTGTATATCGCATTTCTTGTATCAGTGCAAAGAATATTATTCTCAATACATTTATAAATAGTGGTATGATGTAGATATCCCATTTAATTTTTCTGGCTCACCTTATTACCAAGCTATGTGGGACCCTATTATAGCTACATGAGAGGGCTTCAAAGTCCCTAATATGCATGACTTAAGGGGAGCCCTTTTGAAAAAAAATATTTACTACTTTGATTATTAATCAAATGTAAAAGAATAATATTGTTTTATTTAAATATTTATTTGATATAATCATGTAAATTATGTATTAAATGAAATAAATATTTTCATTGGTACAATTCTCATAGAAATTGATCAAAATAAACACATTTATACATTATTACTCAATAAACCATACTTAAGTATTTTCAATTACATATTTATAATAATTAATAAAGGTTTATATATTTTTAAATAAATTTCATACATTAAAAATTAACAAAAATTCATAATACAATTAAAAATTAACGAAGGTTCATATAAAATTGTCAATAAAAGTTCATACACCATTAAAAAATTACTTAAGGTTCATATGTAAGTTAACAAAGGTTCATACAATACTCCCTGATGGGTGTGAGGTCTGAGAAACACGTGGAAGGTGTCTCACATGAGTAAATAAAAGTGGGGCAAGGGTGAGGGACAGTACTCCCGGTCCCTTCACCATAACACATGTAGTGGGAGAGGTACTAGATTCCCATTGAAAATTTGTGTGAAAAATAACTTCGTATTAGATTTAAGAGGTGGTGAAGGGATAAAGCGAGGGAAGATGAGGGAACCCAACATTCAACTCCTCCCTTTTGTTTGGTGTTGGTCTTGGCAGTTCCCTTCAGAGAGGAAGCATAAACTCTGCAGGAGGGTTGACGGAAGGAGTGGCCTGTGTGTGCTTATCATGGTAATTTTCTGATGCAGTGTGTTCAACTGGTCCCTAATGCTTAGTTTCTTAGTCATTATCTGTGTCTTTGTTGATATTCTGAAGTTGAATGGAAGTGAGCTCACTCATTTCGATATTTCTTGGCTTTCAGTGAGCCTGTTTTTTCATGCTAAGATAGGAAGCTATAATCTTCAATATAGGAAACCTCAAGGGTGGATGTAGAAAACTAGTTGCTTTTCCTAATTTAGTGCCCTTTGGTGTGGGTGCAACGGTGTTTGGTGGATTTGTGTGTGGTCTCTATGTGGATAATTTTGAGGTTCTTCATTTCCCTGGGGGGAAGTTATGCTCAGGCATCTACTACTTTTTCATCATTCATTGTTAAATTTCTTGTGTTGCTTTGGTGGGTGATGGTATTTGGGTTTCCTGGTGGTGGCGGTATTTATCTAGTAGTGGGAGGTCAGTTTGTGCTTCCTTGCGGTAGTGGGAGATGACATTTGGATCCTTTGTTGGTCTTTTTTATTTTCTATGGTGGGGATTTTGGTCTCTGGACTCTACACATGGCAGGGTTCCTTGACCTTGGTGAATTATGAGGCCACCAATGCGATGTGGGCATTCTCCCTCCCATCTCTTCCATGGCCCTATGTGGGTGGTAGGATTGGAAATAATCATGGTGCCTCCACTCCAAGGTGGAAATACTACAGGGTGTGCATAAATTTCTAGTGTGGCTGCACATCGGGGTCGTGGAGGCGGTAAGAAGGGGGATAGCATGGGTGGGGTTCAAGGGTTCAAAAGTATAGTCATCTAGGTGGAGGATACCGTGGTGGCAAGGGGAATCATGGACATGGTTGATCTGAGGTAAACGAGGGGCAAGTTATCCAACATTGTTGCCTGGATAACTGGTGTGCACTTATCAATAGCCTGATGGAAAGAGTGGACATAAATGAGAGAGTCTATCATGAGGAGCATGAAAAACAGATGGCAACATTGGACCGAATGCACTATTTACAATGCCATGTCCGGGAGAGACCAGTAGTGGTTTTGCGAGGCCAAAATCAAATCACTGAGAAAGTATAAAATATAGAGATTTGTTTGTTGCACTTTGAAGGGCACACTCAGTGTGAATTTTGTCCTCCGCTGCATCTAGGAACAACCGTAGGAAACCCTGCATCCATCACGTTCAACGACTAGTATGATATTTTGTGTTCTTTATGTTTTATATGTGTTTTTGTTCCTCTAGCCTAGCCTTTTATGGAAAATGTCCCTAGACACTATTTTTTATTTTTGTCATCTGCTGCAAATTTTGGTTAACAAACTCAGTCGGGGTGAGACCACTTGTTTAGCAAGAGGCTATATGTACTCCTTTTTTCCTACATGAACAAAACATTGAATTACAAAAAAAAAAATGGTTCATACATCATTAAAAAATTATTGAAGGTTAATACTTAACTAAAGGTTCACTTCTATTGACTAAATAGGTCTATAAATATATATTTTAGGTTTATCTATTTGGTATTTATCAAATATAAATATGATTATTTAATGTTGGATTTAAATGAACTCATGCATTTAACATAAGAAATGCTATTTTTATCTATTTATTAAATGTAAATATGAAGATTTAACCTTATATTTAAAACAACTCACACTTTTAGCATAAATCAATGAAGTTTAAAAAGTAAACTTTATGGCCAAGGATTAAATATAAATATAAATATTAATCAGACTATATAAATATTAACTTTACTAAAATTGTAATGAAGGAATTAGTGCAAATTCAATACATGGTACATGCAATTATGTAAATTGTAAATGAATCCATCTGCACTGTTAAAATTTAAAGACAAAAGGGTATTCATAATTTAACACTCTAAATGCAGAGACCACTTTGTCTTGGAATTTTAGCAATACATATGGATTTAGAGACACTAGTGAAATGTAATACTTCGGTACCAAAATTGAATTTTTCCATTTATGGAGTGAGACAATTAAAAAATATTGACATAAATGACTAATTGATATACTTGTTATTTGGTCATATTTTTATTCTTGGACTATAATGGTCATTTATATTAATCATTATTAACTTTTTGACTTATTCTCTAGTCATATATTTTAATCCTAGAATAAATTAGTCATTTAAGTTAGTCACTTCTAGTTTAGTCACTTATTATCTACTCATATATTTTATCCCTAGACTAAATTAGTCATTTGTGTTAGCCACTTTTAGTTTATTCACTTATTATCTAATCGTATATTTTATTCCTAGACTAAATTAGTCATTCAATTTTGTCATTTTAAGTTTGGTCACTTAAAATTACTCATATTTAGTTGCAATTCAATTGAAATAATTGTGGTTACTAACATTTTTAGTCACCTACTCATTAATTTCATCATTTTTTACTAGTGTACACACATTTTTCTAAATGTTAAAGGTCTCTAACCCTGCAGGACACTCAGTGTACTCAGTGTAGATCTCTTCCTCAACCACTCCATTTAGGAAGTCAATCTCAACATCCATTTGGTGGATCCTCCACCCAAATTGTGTTTTTAATGGACATATGTTCTTAATATATGAGTGTCTTGTGAGAGGGGAAATTTTATCCTCATAATTAATTTGTGCACCTGTGAGAATCATTTGGCCATATATTTTTCCTTGTACTTCTCAACATTAACATCAACGGAATGTTTCACCTTATACACCCATGTGGAGCCAATAATATATTTTCCCTATGGCCTGGGCACAAGCTTTGAAGCATCATTCCTCATGATGGATTCATACTCCTCCACAATGGAATATACCCACACCTTCTGGGAAACAAAATCTTCAAAATAAGATGTCTCAAAATCATTAAACTCTAACATGAGTTCCATATATACGATATATTTTCCTAGTGATCTCCTCTGTCTGTGTGAGGAAATAGGAGCTCCAAATTGCTCTAGAGATTCTTGAACTAATCTGTTAGTCATCTTGGCCCTCTTCCTCCCTTCTATGGATGACTATATGTGAGTGGTTTCCTACATTCGTTCAGCTTTGTGCTCCTCCACATGTAGCTACTACGGATCATCTATCTTCCATAAATATATGACTCTTTGGATCTTACTAAGGCTCCTCTAGTGGTATGCTCATCTCTCACTCTAGAGAACTCCTCATGGCTTTCTCCTCATCAAATCTCACATCCCTCCTGATAGTATTCATCCTATGTGAGGGAATGTACACCCAGTAAATATAACCCATAGAATAGCCCACAAATGCCCCCCTTTATGCACTATGCTCCAAAATTTTCTAGCTACGTTTGGAGACACGAAAATAGACTAGGGATCCAAAAATACAAAAGTGGGAGACATCTGGCTTCCTCCCAGTGAAAGCCTCTTTGGATGTAATCATTCCAAGAATTTTATGAGGGTTCCTATTTTGAAAATAAACATGTGTATTGAAAGCTTCTTCCCACAAGGATAGTGGTAATCCCTAGTCATGTAACATTGCTCTAGTAGATCCTACAGTAATTTTTTTTCTCTCTACAACCCCATTTTGTTGTGCGTTGTGAGGTTCAATCAATTCCATTCTAATACTCTCCTTGGCATATAATTATTTGAAGGCATTAGACACATAATCTCCTCCATTTTCACTTCTCAGGGATTTAATTTTCTTTCCAGGTTCATTTTCAACTAAGCCTTTAAATTCAGCAAACTTTGAATAAGCTCCATCTTTCCTCTTCATGAAATAAATCCTACATTTGCATGAAACATAATCTATGAAAATCACATAATAAATGTGTTTTACAGTTGAGACTGTGAAAAATGGTCCACACATGTTTGACAGAACTTGCTCTAATATGGATATAACTCTTTTATCTCAGCCTTGATGGAGGATTTTACATATATTCCAAGAGTGCATCCCTTGCAAACATCATTTTGATCAAGGGTGAATTTTGGAATTCCAGTGGTGATCTATTGCATTATTTTCAAAGCTACATGGTGTAGGTGTACCATGCTCCTATGCCATATCTCTCCAACATCTCATCACTAAACATGTTCTGCCTTGCTAATTAATATAGCATGTGTATCCACCTCTATATTGTAGATATTTTTAACTTGAACAACAATTTTTTTTACTTGTCTAGTGGCAACATGCTTCAGATATGCCTTCTATCTACTCAAAACCACATAGTATCCTCTATCTTCAATTACAGCTACAAGAACTAGTTTTTTCTTCACACTGGTCACATACATTACATTATTTAGGTTGAACATGGGAGCCTGACTCCCTTTTAATGGTGACAGTGCCAATCCTATTGGCATTATACCTCCCATCATCTCAAATATTTGTGTGTAATTTTAGGTCTTTCTCCTCTAAGTTATTGAAGAAATCCTTATTTCCTATCATATGAAATGAAACACCAAAGTATAAGTACCATACACTACCTCGTACAGTACTTTCCATGCAAGCAATGAAGGTGAAATTGAACTCGAATTGTGATGTGAGAGAATCTCCTCTTGCTCTTGTTGTAGGATTATTACTATATTTCTTGTGGGTACACTTGGTTTCATAGTGTCCATACTCATGGAAGTGAAATAATTTAATTTTACTGAGGTCTTTCATCCTACCATGGTTCTCAAGACATTCTACCTTTCCTTGGGCCTTCTTTAATTTGTCTTTCTTTCCCTTTCCAACGAAGGAAAATTGTTCTTCCTCATCAGTTTTGGATGTGACTCCATCTCTAGTGTTTCTTCTAATATCCTCCTTCACCAAATTAGAACAAAGTATATCCCAATCTAGGAGATTTTCTCTTCCATTAACTAAATCTTGATATCCAATTCATGACTTTAGAAGACTGTGGAGTGCTAATCTCACAAGTTTTTATTGTGGCATAGTCTATCAAAATCCTCCAATTTCATCCCTCACCTAAGTCAATATGGATAAGTATTGAAGAATGGTTGCATTTTTATTCATTCAAATTTTCCTAATCTTATCTCTCAATGCCAAATTCTTTGCATCATTACTTCTTTCTAATAGGTCTATGAGAGTTTTCCACTGTTAGGTCCCTATATTACTAGTATTACTAGTATAGTCCCTTATTGTTGTTAGTGTAACCCCCTTATTGTTATTATTGTACCCCTGTAACCCCCATATTGTTATTATTGTGCCCTTAAATTATTATTGCTAGGTCGGCTAGGATTATGTTGTGGCCCACTAGGATTACATTATGGCCCCATGGACTCCTATATATAAAAAGGAGGTTTTGTAATTTGTATCATCCAAGAATTGTTCATTCATGTATTGTATTAGACCTTGCCCCTCGAAGTGGCTTATTTCCAAGGTGTTGATATCTCTTTTCTCCTATTTTTTGAGCTGGTTTCTCAACATTTGGTATCAGAGCTTTGGATTCTAGGGTTTCGCTGTTCCAAACATTTCATCGTGGAATTTTAGCTAAAACTTTGTTTCTCCGATGTTTCAGATGTTGAAATTTTTAGGGTGTGAAGCCGAAATCCTGAGGAACATCATCAAAAAATTTCACAGCTTCGTTCACAATATTTTTGTAGATATGATCTATGGAAGTTAGGTCTTTTTTCGGGCTCCTCAATTTAATCTAAACAGGTCATCATGGCATTTGTGATATAAATTTTTTTCTACGAAGGTTCAGAACCTGAAATGTTTAGGGCGCGAAGCTAAAATCTTGAGGAAACTCGTCACAAAATTTTAGAGCTTGGTTTGCAATATTTTCAGAGATATGATCTGTGGAAGGTAGTGCTTTTTCAGGCTCCTAAATTTCATCTCAAAGAGGTGATTGTGGGAAAATATTCATAACTCTCTCTCTGAGCATTGGATTGGAGTGATGTAAAAATTGGTCACAAGTACACAGACTGTAGTTTCTTTGCTATCAATTTTAGAGCTAAAATACGAAAAAATGACATGTGGAAAGTCGTACAAGTTTTCTCTACTGAACCAGTCCATAATCAGGTCATTGTGTGAGATTGGACATAACTTTGCCTTCTAAAATCCAAATCAAGTCAGACTTGTGGCATTCGAAAGATACTTTAGATGGCTACCTCAGTGCCCAATTTTCAATATTGAAGAGAAACAATCACAAAGATAATCCAATTTCAATATCGAGCTCCTCAAAAGCAAGAAAAAGGTGTGTATTTTGTTTTTTATGAATTGCACAAGTCTTGTTTGAATAATCAATTTGAATTGATTCCAAGGGAATATTGTAGAATATATATCAGTATTGGGTTCAAAAAAATGCCCCATAAAAATAATTCAACACCCATTAAGCCTTCAGAAGGCTCTACTATGACTCATGAAGATGAAGAAATGCAACATGATCTATCAAAATTACAAGAGCAAGTGCACCAAATTTCGCTCTCGCAAAGAGAAACAAAAAATAAAATGGATGTTTTGAAGAAAGGTGTGGAAGCGAAGATGGATGGTTTGAAGAATAATATGGATGGTTTGAAGAAAGGCATGGAATCTAAGATAGATTGCATGGAATCTAAGATGGATGACATGGAAGCTAAGATCGATGAAAAAATGAAAGGCAACATGGAAAACATGAAGAATGATCTAAAAGCAGACATGGAAGGTTTGAAAAAGTTGATACAAGAAATTTTTCCTAATGGTGAAAGATAGTAGAGGGAACTCATGATGAGAATAAAATAAATGTTAATCGTGACTTCATAAACTCTAATGTTGGCGGGAAGAACCACCATATTCCAAAAATGGATATGAGGAATTTTGATGGAAATGATCCCGTAAGATGGATACTACATATGGAGCAATATTTTCATCTCCACAATGTCCAAAACACACAAAAGGTACGCATTGTAACTTTACATTTAGAACAAAATACATTTCTATGGTATCGATGGATTTTCTCTCGTAAAAAAATTGTCACCTAGTCAATTTTTATGGAGGAAATGATAGCACATTATGAGGGTACAAAGAGCAACACCTTCTTTAGTAAATAGATAAATCTCAAACAAAACGGTTTAGTGGGGGAGCACATTGAGGACTTCCAAAAATTGAATATAAAGGTAACTGATATTCCAGAGGAAGACAGGATTGATCTCTTCATAGGTAGTTTAAAGGATAACATCCAACATGAATTTCATGTTTTGGAACCTAATTCATTGGAGAAGGCATTCAGGTTGGCAAGAAAAATTGAATGTAACATTATGGTGACAAGGAAGCCTACCACTCACTTCTATAAAGAAGGAAGTGTTGTTACGCCTATATTTCCACAACCTACAAGGTTTAAACCACAACAATTGGAAGAAAAAAGAGCAAAAGGGCTTTGCTATAGTTGTGATAGAAAATAAACTAAAGGTCATAAGTGTGTTGAGAGTAAATTATTTTACATAGATTGTGAAGAGGAACAAGAAAATGAACAAGAAGAGGATATACACCAGGAACCAACCCTATAAGAGGAAGAAATGAGTCCAACCATATTGTGTAATGCATTGGTAGGAATTACCACGCCTCAAACTTTCAAGATAGAAGGACATATTAAGAAGAAAAAGGTAATAGTGTTGATTGATTCAGGTAGCACCCATTATTTTATTCATTGTAAGGTAGCCAAGGAATTGAATTGTTTCCTATACCCAGCATCAGAATGTCAAGTGATGGTTGAAAATGGAGGAAATATAAATTTCTTTGGAAAATGCCAGAATATCAAGCTAACCATGGGGGAATATGTATTGAATAGTCCAATGCTTTCCATTCCTATGGGAGGTGCTGATGTTATAGTATGAGTACAATGGTTACAATCTTTAAGGACGATAGCTTTTAATTTTCAAGAACTTTTCTTGAATTTTTTTTTATAAGCAAAGGAAGTCAAATTACAGGGTATTGCAGGGAAGCTAGGAAAGATAATAAGCTCTAATGTCATGACAAAGCTTCTAAAGAAATAACAACGAGGCATAATTGCACAATTATGCTCACTAGAAGTTCAAACATCAAAATCATCTATTTCTATAGATCTCCAACAAGTATTGGACAATCATTCCAATATGTTTGAAACTCCCAAAGGACTCCTACCTATTCATGATCATGATCATGCTATTAATTTGATTCGAGGAAGTGTTCCTCCAAACATCAGGCCTTATAGATATCCTTAAAACATCAGGCCTTATAGATATCCTTATGTCCAAAAGAGCGAAATTGAACGTATGATTGCAAAAATGTTAGAGTATATTTCAACCTAGTCATAGTTCTTTCTCTGCTCCTGTAGTATTGGTACACAAGAAGGATGGATCATGGTGCATGTGTCAAGATTTTAGGGAGCTCAATAAGTTCACCATTAAAGATAAATTTCCCATTCCTGTGATTGATGAATTATTGGATGAATTACATGGAGCAATTTATTTTACCAAGTTGGATCTTCGTTCAAGATATAATCAAATTAGAATGAAGACTGGATATATTCCAAAAGCAACATTTCAAACTCATGAGGGTAATTATGAATTTTTTGTCATGCATTTTGGACTTACCAATGCACCTTCTACATTTCAAGGGTTGATGAATTCCATTTTCAAACCCTTCCTTAGAAAATTTGTGCTAGTATTTTTTGATGATATACTAATCTACAGTAGGTCCTGGAAGGATCATGTTGAACATGTTGACAGGGTGCTCAAACTATTGTAGGAGAAACAATTATATGCAAAAACATCCAAATTTTTCTTTGGAGTACAAGAGGTGGAATATGTGGGTCATATTGTATCTCATGAGGGTGTTAAGGTAGACCCTAACAAAATTAAAACCATTAAGGAATGGAAAGTCCCCACAATAATAAAGAAGTTGCAAGGATTTCTCCTGTTAACATAGTATTATCACAAGTTTGTTAAGAATTATGGGAGAATAGCAGCACCTCTAACAACATTATTGAAGAAAGATGCATTTTCATGGACTCTTGAAACAACTAAGGCCTTTGAACATCTTAAAGAGGCAATGTGCCTAGCACTGGTCCTAGCTATGCCAGAATTCACAAAAACCTTTATTGTGGAATGTGATGCCTGAGGAAATGGAATTTTTGTTGTTTTAATGCAGGAAGGAAGACCCATTACTTTTTGAAAGTCGTGCAATTAAAGGAAAGTATTTACAAAAACCTATTTATGAGAAGGAAATGTTAGCAATACTACATGCACTAAAGAAATGGCGAACTTACCTAATGGGAAGACACTTCAAGGTAAAAAATGATCATGATAGTCTTAAACACTTTTTGGAACAAAGACTATCTTCAGAAGAGCAACAAAAATGGATCACAAGGATGTTGGGTTATGACTTTGATATAATCTACAAAAAAGGGAAGCTTAATGTTGTTGCAGATGCACTCTCAAGAAATAATCAAGAGGTGGAAGCATTTCTTTGTGCCATTTCTATTTTCCAACCAGATTGGACAATTGAAGCAAGAGATGAATGGAAGAAGGACAAAGAAGTACGGACAGTCATTCAAAATTTGCAGCAATATCCTAGTACATTTGATAGATTTATTTGGAAAAATGATTCTTTATGGTACAAAGATCACTTATATCTTTGTAATAATTCCCAACTAAAACAAAAGATTCTTTTGGAATTGCACGCTTCTCCTTTAGGAGGACACTCAGGATTTTTAAAAACTTACCACGTGGTGAAGAAAGAATTTTTTTGGGATGGCCTTAAATCTGATATTCAAAATTTTGTGGAGGAATGTTTTGTTTTCTAGCAGAATAAAGTGGAGACTATTAAGACCCCTGGACTTCTAAAAACTTTATCCATTCCAAGTCGATGTTGGGAAGAGATTTAAATGGATTTTATCACAGGTTTACCTAAGTCTAAAGGAAAGAGTGTCATCATGGTGGTAGTTGATACAGTTACCAAGTATGCACACTTTTTTGCATTATCTCATCCATTTAAATCAAGTACAGTTTCTACTACATTTATGGACACAATTCAAAAGCTACATGGAAACCCAAGGGTTATTGTGAGCAACAGCGATCCCATTTTTACTAGAAATTTTTGGACGGAGTTATTTTCTTGTTTGGGTACTCAATTAGCTCATAGCTCATCTTATCATCCTCAATTTGATGGTCAAACTAAGATAGTAAATAAATGTTTGGAAGGATATCTTCATTGTTTTGTATCTAATAAACGAACACAATGGGTCAAGTGGTTACCTCTCGCTGAATGGTGGTATAACACTTCCTTCCATAATTCAACAAAAATGACCCCATTTATGGCACTTCAAGGATATCATCCACAATCCATCACATCATATTTAAGAGAAAATTTGAAGGTTCAGTCAGTGGAAGATCACCTCGAGAATCAACAAGAAGTTTTCCAACTCTTAAAGGATAACATGAATTTGGCACAAAATCAAATGAAACAACAGGCAAATAAACATCGCAAAGAGAGAGGTTTTGATGTAGGAAACTAGGTATTTTTATGGATACAACCATACAAACAAATGTCCCTCAAGTAAGCTAAGAAGGATAATAAATTATCACCAAAGTACTATGGTCCTTACAAGGTGTTGCAAAAGATTGGTACTATGGCATACAAATTAGAGCTTCCTGCTTCTTCACAAGTGCATCCAGTTTTTCATGTTTCATGATTAAAGAAGGTTATAGGTGAAAATATTCCAGTTCAAACAATATTTTTAGAACTTGATGATGAAGGAAAAATCATATTTGATCCTGAAGAGGTCACAGAAACAAGAACGCAACAACTATGGAATCGATCAATTTTAGAGTATCTCATCAAGTAGAAGAACTTACCCATTGAAAATTCTATATGGGAGGATGAGAATTTTATACAGAAGCATCCAGAGCTACTCAAGCATTGAGGAAAACACTTTTTTGAAGGAGAGGGGCATTTTAGGTCCCTATATTACTAGTATAGTCCCTTTTTGTTGTTAGTGTAACCCCATTATTATTATTATTGTACCCCTGTAACCCCCATATTGTTATTATTGTGCCCTTAAATTATTATTGTTAGGTCATCTAGGATTACATTATGGCCCACTAGGATTACATTATGGCCCCATGGACTCCTATATATAGAAAGGAAGTTTTGTAATTTGTATCATCCAAGAATTGTTCATTCATGTAATGTATTGGAGGTTTCCCCCTCGAAGTGGCTTATTTCTAGGGTTTTGATATCTCTTTTCTTCTGTTTTTGGAGCTGGTTTCTTAGCATCCGCATTGCAAAAGAAATTTATTTCCCTGCAAATTTGAAACCATATTGTCTCTGACTCCCTCCAGGTTAATCCACATGGATTTTTTAGTATATTTATTCCACTAAGCCGGTTTTTTTGCATATGATGTTGTTGGTTTTGGAATATATATTTTTTTATATTCTAATATTCCATTTTCATCTAACACGACTTCCACGAATTTCCCTCCAATGCATACCCAAGCCTCAATCCGGTCAAATACATTGTTCCTACACTTTTCTAAATCAAATTCTGAAATTCAAATTCCTACAACAAAATATATATTACTCGAAATTTCTCTTAGATATGACTAGTAACCTAATTTCTATATAGTTTTTAGTAGCTCTAATACCATTTATAAATAAGTCAAAATTTTAAGTTTCTAATAAATTAAAACTGAAAACAATAGAGAGAAAATTCTTCTACTCAATTTTATGTAAGGCAAAACTTACAATAAAAACACATTTTTTACTCGACAGAATAACTCGGAAAAAACCCTACCATTTTTTTATTATCTCATATATGAACAATGATCTATTACAATTACTTATTCAATTCATGAAGCTTAATCTACATTGAAATGTTGATCTCCTCTTGAGTCTACTATGGTTAACACTTATCCCATATAGGCCTCCTGATTCCTTATACAATTCATATTCCTAAAGAAAAAGGAATCTCTTATTTCCTTGTATAAATCCCAAGATAAATGGCTCACATTCTATATGCAAACTTTTTAGACTCAAAAATATACAATAATGATTAAATTTATGCCTTTTTCCTTAACTCAAATTTGAAATTTGAATTGCATGCATGACTAGGGGTGTTTTTGTAAAATCCACTAGTTAACTGAGAGATCAGTCAGTTAACAATAATTAAAACTACTCAAATTAACTCATATTGACTCTGTTCTAGACTAGAGATCATATAACTGAGTTTCACTAAATAATTCCACTGGATTTCTATATCTTAGAAATCAACTCATGCACAACTCTAATTCTTGTGCACGGACTCCAATTGACTGACTTAACTGAGTGACTCATCCATGCCACTCCTCCTAACTCCATGTCAACTCATCACGCTAAAGTGGAAATTCAAATTTCTCCATTTGAAAAAGGAACAAGTCAAATTAAGCCTTTTCTTGTTATAATTTAACATGATTCTCTTTGGATGATCAGTGTCAGTATGCAGCTAATATATTAAATGAAAATATTTTTTCTACACTCATTATAAAGGGACCATATTGGTCTCTCCCATTTGACATCTCCATGAATGTTTCTAATATTACACTTAGATCTATATTATGGTAAAATGATAATTAGCTCTATTATGTTATTTAATTTTTCTATAAGAACCTAATACCTACTTGACTTAATTACACTATCACTAAGAAATATTGTATTTGATTGTTTCATGCAATCAAAAAATTTGGCCATTAAACTACTATTTATGATGTTTTCATTCACACATGTTATTATTCCATTTTTTATTTAATAAATAAAAATAATAAGTAATGGTAGTATCACTATATGGCTTATGTTTCTACAAGAATTCAATATTGCCATTGTAGGTAGACCTTGTAAGGAAAATTTAGTTGTGTGTTTCCTTTCCAGAAAGTACAATGAAGGTGAAGTTAGTCCTCTAAATGATAGATTTTGAGATGAACATTTATTTATTATATTTATTCACTCTTCATTCTTTGTAAACATCACTAACTATTTTGATTTTAGACATATCTAACTATTTTTCAACAACAAAGCTAGCACAACATTTTTCACCAAGGGAGAACTAGAGATTTGTTAATATAATTGATATCTACTCATGGGTTGTTGGTGATGTTTTTTGTACTAGAATAGATCCCATATCTTAAAGGTGTGATCAAGAATATGAAATTTTCAAAATTTTGAAGGAATGGGATGATGAGCCTTGTCGGGAAAATATCACTAAAAAAAGGAAAACTTATAAGCTATTTCATTTAGGGCACTATTGGCACAACCTTTTCAAGCATGCAAGAAAGTATGAAAATAAATTTTATAGTTGTAAGATAATGGGTTGAATAATGCAAGAAAATGGGATTCCTTTGAACATTTATTTATTGTATATATTCATTGTTTATGTTTTGCAGACATCACTAGATATTTTGATTATAAACATATCTAACTATTTGCATACAAGAAAGTTACCATAACATTTGTCATCTAGGGAAAAATAACAGATTGTGAATGCCATTGCTACCTACTCAGGGGTTAATGGTGGTGTTTTTTATACCAAACCAGATCTCATATTTTGAAGGTGTGTTCAAGAATATTAAATGTTCGATATTTTTAAGGCATTCCATGATGAACCATGTTGGGGAAACATCACTAACAAAAGTAAAACATATTAAGTATTGCATTTGGGGAACTATTGGCCCAACCTTTCCAAGGATGCCAAACAGTATGAAAATATTTTTTATACTTGTGAGAATGGGTTAAGTATTGAAACAAAATAACATTCCTTTTCATCCTTTTCTACATATCAAACCATTTAAAAAATGGGATTTCAAAATTGTTTATCTTTTCACTCCAATGTAAATAAAGAAAAGGTCCATTATTTTACCCACTAATTATGTTACTAAATAGGTGGAAACTAAGGCTTTTTTTAAATAAAAAATAATAGTAAGGTAAAATTTTCTATAAGAGGATATTTCCTCTAGATTTTATGTTACTATATAAATTTTTATAGATAAAACAACACAATTCACATCAAAGTTCATCCAATATATTTCCTAGAAATAACAAATGAAGCATATTATTTTTTCTCTATACCATTTATAAGAAAATGGACAGGTAGTGTCCATTAGCAAGGAAATAGAAGCCATTAAAAAAAAATACTTTCATCATAGAGACTAGGTAGGCTAGTTTCCTAAAGAATTCTGGGATTACACAACTACATGTAGGAACACTACCAAATTAATACCCTATGAGCTATTGTATGTGAATGAAATCCTTCTCCACAAAATTTTAAACAAAATATTTTTGATATGTATATTATTTTGGAATGAAACTTTTAGATGCAAAACAAGAAAGGAGAATTAAACTCAATGAATTATATAAGCTTATATAATATATATTTATCAAGTGGGATGGTATATTTATGAGAAAGAAAAATTGAATAAAGTTACTAGGATTTCCTTCTTTAATCTAAGTTCAAAAATTTAGAGGCCAACATATGACTCATTGGTTGGAGCCATATTTTTTAAAATGTATGTATCTTCATCATTACCATTTATGAAGAACATGACTCCTTCCTAGTGAATGGTCACATGTTCAGGTTGTATCACAAGAAAATATCCAAAGATGAGTTTATTATAGATGTACTATAAAAACATGATATGGACATGATAATTGACGAGGGAAACCTTCCCACTCCAGTTTCTTCTTGAAACCTCCCCCATTAATAAAAATACCAATAAAAACAAAAAAGTATGAAAGAAGTAGATATACAAATAAGATTAGCTTTGAAAACCATTTCTTTGGCATAGCTAGGCATGAATTCTCTTCTAAAATCATGTTTATAGTGGGTATAGTTAAAACTTGTTTCATGATGTTGTTGGGTGAATTTTTTAAATCATTATTCTTCATAATCATTTTTTCTTATGTTAATTCTCGTCTCATCAACTTCAATATACTATCCAGTTTCAAGGCTAGATATTTTTATAGTGTCTTGAAGCTTGAATTCATTAGTGGAAGGCTTTGTCATTTATGATAATTGGAATGCATCAATGTTTCATGCTTGTTGGATGCAATAGGTTACCTGAAATCAACTCATTCATTTGGAATTTTTAGAATGTACAATGCAATTGTTGACATTTTGATCAACACCCTCCAATTTTTTTTTCTTACACTCAAATTTTGGAGCCTACTAAGGATCTTGTGATTTGTCACCTCATGGTTCCTTCATGGCTTATTCATGTTCTGCTAAATTTTTAAGAATTCTTCTCAAACTGCAAGTGTCAACGTCACTTGGTCACACATGCATACTCCTTGATTAATTCATGAGAAAACAATTTTTATAAAAGGTGTTGTAAAACCAACTCCAAAAAGAGAAGAAAAAAGATATCAATGCCTTAGAAATATTCAACTTCGAGGGGGCAACCTCTAGTACATTACATGAATGAAAAATTCTTGGATGGTACAAATTACAAAACCTCCTCTCTATATATAGGAGTCCATGGGGCCACAATGTATTCCTAGCCGACCTAACAATAATAATCTAAGGGCACAATGATAATAATATGGGGGCCACAGGGGTAAAAAAATAAAAATAATGTGGTTACACTAACAACAATAACGGACTATACTAGTAATATAAGGACCTAACATGCTCCTCTCCTTCAAAAAAGTGTTGTCCTCAATGCTTGAGTAGCTCTAGGTGGTTCTGTATAAAAGTCTCATCCTCCCATGTAGAATCTTAAGTGGGTAAGTTCTTCCATTTGATAATATACTCTGAAATTGATCGATTTCGTAGCTGTCGAGTTCTTGTTTCCGTGACTGCTTCAGGTTCCAATATGGTTTTTCCTTCCTCATCAAGTTCTAGCAATATTGTTTGAAATGGAATTTTGTCCCCTATAACTTTTTTTAAGCATGAAACATGGAAAAATGGATACAATCTCGAAGAAGTAGGAAGCTTAAATTTGTATTCCATAGTACCAATATTTTGCAACACCTTGTAATGACCATAGTACTTTGGTGATAATTTATTATCCTTATTAGCTTAATTGAGGGACATTTTTTTGTATGGTTGTAGCCGTAAAAATACCCAGTCTCCCACATCAAAACTTCTCTCACTGCAATGTTGATATGCCTGTTGTTTCATTCGATTTTTTTCCAAATTTATGTTATCCTTTAAGAGATGGAGAACTTCTTGTTTATGCTCGATGTGATCCTCCACTGCTTGAACCCTGGAATTTTCCCTTAAAGAAGATATGATGGACAGTGGATGATATCCATCAAGTGCCATAAATGGGGAAATTTTTGCTGCAATATGGAAGGAAGTGTTATACCACCATTAAGCTAGAGGTAACCACTTGACCCATTTTTCTTTCTTATCAGATACAAAACAACGAAGATAGCCTTCCAATCATTTATTCAATATCTCTATTTGACCATCGGAATGAGGATGAAACATGAGATATGAGCTAGTTGAGTACCCAAACAAGAAAATAATTCCATCCAAAAATTTCTTGTAAAAATGGGATCTCTGTCACTTACAATAATATTCAGGTTTCCATGTAGCTTTTGAATTATTTCCATAAATGTGATAGAAACTGTACTTGCTTTAAATGGATGAGATAACGCACAAAAGTGTGCATACTTGGTAAGTCTATCAACTACCACCATGATGACATTCCTTCCTTCGGACATAGGTAAACCTATTATAAAATCCATTGAAATCTCCTCCCAACATTTACTTGGAATGGATAAAGGTTGTAAAAGACACGGGGTCTTAATTGTCTCAACTTAATTTTGTTCAAAAACCAAACATTCCGCCACAAAATTTTGAATATCAAATTTAAGCTCATCCCCAAAAAATTATTTCTTCACCCGTAAGTTTCAAAAAATCTCAAGTGTCCTCTTAAAGGAGAAGTGTGCAATTCCAAAAGAATCTGTTGTTTTAGCTGGGAATTCTTGCAAATATATAAGAGATCTTTGTACCATAAGGAATCATTTTTCCAACTAAATGTATTAGATGTACTAGGATCTTGCTGCAACTTTTGAATGAGTATCCAAACTTCTTCGTCCTTCTTCCATTCATCCCTTGCTTCGATTATCCAATCTGGTTGGATAATTGAAATGGCACAAAGCAATGCTTCCATCTCTTCAGCCTTTCTTGAAAGTCATAACCCAACATCTTTGTGACCCACTTTTTCTACTCTTCCAAAGATAGTCTTTTCTCCAAAAAAAATTTAAGAATATCATGATCAGTTCTTACCTTGAAGTGTCTTCCCGTTAGGTAAGGTCTCCATTTCTTTAGTGCATGTATTATTGCCAACATTTCCTTCTCATAAATATCCTTTTTTAAATACTTTCCTTTGATTGAACGACTTTCAAAAGAAATGGGTCTTCCTTCATGCATTAAAACAACACCAATTCCATCTCTTGAGGCATCACATTCCACAATAAAGGTTTTTGTGAAGTTTGGCATAGCTAAGACTAGTGCTAGGCACATTGCCTCTTTAAGATGCTAAAGTTCCTTAGTTGCTTCAGGATTCCATGAAAATGAATATTTCTTCAATAATGTTATTAGAGGTGCTGCTATTCTCCCATAATTCTTAACAAACTTGCAATAATACCCTATTAACCTGAGAAATGCGTGCAATTATTTTATGGTTGTGGGGAATTTCCATTCCTTAATGGATTTAAGTTTGTTACCTTAACACCCTCATGAGATACAATATGACCTAGATATTCCACCTCTTCTACTCTAAAGAAACATTTGGATGTTTTTCATATAATTGTTTCTCCTCCAATAGTTTGAGCACCCTGTCAACATGTTGAACATGATCCGTCCAAGACCTATTGTAGATTAGTATATCATGAAAAATACTTGCACAAATTTTCTCAGGGTTTCAAAATGGAATTTCAACCCTTGAAATGTAGAAGGTGCATTGGTAAGGCCAAAAGGCATGAACAAAAATTCAGAATGACCCTCATGAGTTTGAAATGTTGTTTTCGGAATATCTTCAGTATTCATTCTAATTTGATGATATCCTAAATGAAGATCCAACTTGGTAAAATAAATATCTCCATGGAATTCATCCAATAATTCATCAATCACGGGAATGCGAAATTTATATTTAATAGTGAGCTTATTGAGTTCCCTATAATCCAGACACATACGCCATGATCCATCCTTCTTGTGCACCAATACCACTGGAGCAGAGAAGGAAGTTTGACTAGGTTGAATTATACCAACCTCTAACATTTCTGTAATCATACGTTCATTTTCACTCTTTTGGAAATAAGGATATCTGTAAGGCCGGATGTTTGGAGGAACTTCTAGTGAGCATAATTGTGCAAGTACACCTCGTTTTTCTTTCTTCAGAAGCTTTGTCATGACATTAGAGCTTATTATATTTCTTGGCTTCCCTGTGATACCCCGTAATTCGATTTCCTTTCCTTCCAAAAAATAATTCAAGAAAAGTTCTTGAGAAATAAAAGCTACCATCCCTAAAGATTGTAACCATTGTACTCCTAGTACGACATTAGCACCTCCCATTGGTATGGAAATAATTGGACTATTCAATACATATTCCCCCATGGATAGCTTGATATTATGGCATTTTCTAGATAAATTTATAGTTCCTCCATTTTCAACCATCACTTGACATTCTGATGTTGGGTATAGGAAACAATTTAATTCCTTGGCTACATTACAATGAATAAAATTATGGGTACTGCCTGAACTAATCAACACTATTACATTTTTCTTATTGATATGTCCTTCTATATTGAGAGTTTGAGGAGTGGTAATTCCTGCCAATGCATTACATGATACGGTCAAACTCACTTCTTCTTCTTCTAGGGTTTCTTCCTGGTGTATATCCTCTTTTTTTGAAGTTTCTTGTTTATTTTCTTCCTCCTCTTCACAATCCATGTAAAATAATTTCTTCTCAGCACACTAATTAGCTTTAGTGTATTTTCTATCACAACTGTAGCAAAGCCATTTTTTCTCTTTTTTCTTCCAATTATTTTGGTGTCAACCTTGTAGGTTGTGGAAGTCTAGGAGAAGCAACATTTCCATCTTTATAGATGTGGAACGGTAGGCTTCCTTGTCGCCATAATTTTACATTCAATTTTTCTTGCCAACCTGAATGCCTTCTCTAATGAATCCAGTTCCCAAACATGAACTTCATGTTGGATGTTATCCTTTAAAATCCCTATGAAGACATCAATCCTATGTTCCTATGGAATATCAGTTACCGTTATATTCAATTTTTGAAAGTCCTCTGTGTGCTCCGCCACTAAACCCTTTTGTTTGAGATTGATCAATTGGATAAAGAAGGTGTTGCTATTTGTATCCTCATAATGTGCTATCATTTCCTCTGTAAAAATTGACCAACTAACAATTTTTTACTGGAGCAAAGCCATCAATACCTACAAATGTATTTTTTTCTAAATGTAAAGTTGCAATGTGTACCTTTTGCATGTTTTGCACATTATTGAGATCAAAATATTGCTCAATCTTTAGTATCCATGTTACAGGATCCTTGCCATCAAACTTTCTCATATCCATCTTTGGAATATGGTGGTTCTTTAATCCAACATTAGAGTTTATGAAATCACGAATAAAATTTATTTTGTTCTCATCATGAGTTTCCTCTACTATCTTTTTGCCATTAGGAAACATTTGTTATATCAACTTTTCCAAACCTTCGATGTCTAATTTTAGATCATTCTTCACGTTTTCCATTTTTTCATCGATCTTAGCTTCCATGTCATCCATCTTAGCTTCCATGCCAACTTCCATGCAATCCATATTAGCTTCCAAACCATTCATATTAGCTTCCATGCCTTTCTTCAAACCATCCATCTTAGTTTCCACGCATTTCTTCAACACTTCCATTTCATTTTTTGTTTCTCTTTGCAATAGTGAAATTTGGTGCACTTGCTCATGGACTTTTGATATCTCATGTTGCATTTCTTCGTCTTCATGAGTCATAATAGAGCCTTATGAAGGCTTAATGGGTGTTGAATTCTTTTTAGGAGGCATTTTAGAACCCAATACTGATATCTATGCTCAATAGGCCTTTGGAATCACCTAGAACTGATTTTTCAAACAAGAATTATGTAATTTGAAAAACAATACACACCTTTTTCTTTATTTTGGGAAGCTTGATATTGAAACTGGATTATCTTTGTGATTTCGAATCTTCAATATCTAAAATTCAGCCCTGAAGTATCCCTCTGAGTCTTCTTTTTAATTCCATAGGTCTGACTTGATTTGGATTCTTGAAGACAAAGCTATGCCTAATCTTCGACGATGACCTAATCATGGACTAGTTCAGTAGGGCGAACTTGTATGACCTACCACGTGTCACTGTTTCCTCCTTCAACTCTGAAATTGATTTAGAAAACACTATAGTCTATGTTATTTTGGATACTTTTACATAATTCAAATCCGGTGCTCAGAGAGAGAGTTATGAAGATCTTCCCATGATCAGCTCTTTGAGATGAAATTTGAGAGCCTACAAAATACCTAGCTTCCACAAACCATATCTCTGGAAATATTTTGAACCAAGATCTAAACGTTTGTGACGATGTTCCTCCAGATTTCTTCTTCGATCCCTAAACATTTCATCTTCTGAGCCTTCGTAGAAACAAAGTTATAGCCAAAATTACACAAGGACCTATTTAAGTTGAATTCAAGAGCCTACAAAAAGACCTAACTTCCACATATCATATCTCTAAAAGTATTGTGAACCAAGCTCTGAAATGATGTGACAATGTTCCTTAGGATTTTGTCTTCGCACTTTACAAATTTCAGCTTCTGAACCTTTGTAGAAAATATTCATAGCAAATATTCCACGATGACCTATTTGGGGCAGCGAAACCCTATAATCAAAAGCTCTGATACGAAATGTTGTGAAACCAGCTCCGAAAAGAGAAGAAAAGAAATATAAACACCTTATAAATAATCCACTTCGAGGGGGAAACCTCTAATATATTACATGAATGAACAATTCTTTGATTATACAAATGAAAAAACCTCCTCTCTATATATAGGAGTCCATGGAGCCACAATGCAATCCTAGTGGGGCCACAATGTAATTCTAGCCAACCTAACAATAAGGGGGTTACAGTAACAACAATAAGGGACTATAATAGTAATATAAGGACCTAACAAAGGCTAAAAAATAGAGAGTTAGTCTCTGATTTCATTTGATATTCTCCTTATAACTTGGTTGAAATTTTACGTTCAATTATGGTGAGTTTTACCAATTTTCACTTTTTTGCACCTTCGATTCCATAAGTGTCAATTTCACATTTTCTACCATCATATTAATTTTAAAAAGTAGCATTTTCATGTTATATTCACTCTAGCATATGTCACTCTGACTTTATTTAGATTTTGCAAGTGTGGTTTTCACATTTTATCACTGTTGCAAGTGTCACTTCTATCTATTTTCACTCACATGTATGTGTCACACCTTTGCACATCACTAGAGTCATTTCTAGCATGCTCTTCTGGACAATTATATGGTATTGTATTTCATAATAATATGTTATAGATGCATTCATATATCTTTGTTCACTATTTTTTTTTTACCCTTGTGTTGCAACATCCATGCCAAGTATCTCAATGAGTCTTTTTAACTCTCGCACTTAGAAATAAGTGTTTCTTTCTTGTAGTTTGAAGGTGATTGTTTTTCATTATTTTTGTGCATATTCCTCACTTGTATTGATGGATTCCATCTATGTGATCTAGTTTGTAGTACTGTTCAGATGATTTTCCCCTTCTCACTCTATGGGTCTCACACTGATACAATTTCGCACTCTTCTTTGTCCTACTACCTAGTTAAAGTTATGAAATATTAAATCATTCATTAGGTAATAAGAACCATATATTCATGAGCCTCATTGATTAGATATCCCCCTCCTACATTTTTTCACTGAGTTTTTCCTAAGGTGACCTCATATGACTACACATTCAAAACCTTCAAATCATATTCACTTAAACCTTCTTGCTTTTGTTGACTCATTGCATTTAGTTTTGAGTAATTATACATTGTATAATGCATGAATCACTTCTAGTGTCTCTCTACAAAATAAAATTGTGCCATAAAATGTATGTTCCATCTCAAAATGCATTAATCTTCTCCATGAGAAAAGTTTCCTTAGTAAACAATTACCCACTATTTGAGAAATTTTTCCCAACAAAACAATATCCATTTCATATCACATTTTGAGAGAACACAGACCATTTTAGCATACTTCTGGAACATAATGACCCTTTTTCCCTTCCAAATAATACTTCATAAAAACGAGGTGTCTCTCTCCCTTAGAGAGTGCACAATGCACTCTTAAGTAAAAATGTGCCCCTCCTTGTCTCCTTGGATTGTGCCCTATGCCCAAGAAGTATCTCTATGAATTTTCCCTGAGTGCATACAAAAATTTTAGTAAATAATGGGGTCATTCCTTCCTCACTATCTAAATCAACTGCACTTTCGCTATCTCCTTCTCTTTTGGGTATGGCACATGGTACAGTTTTAGTCAAAATACTCATCACATTGTCCCTTGTACTTTCCCACTACACTGGAAAATGAAGAACTCATTCGCATAATGCAGGGATAAATTTTAGTAAACAATGGTGTTTTCATAACCCATTGCTTAAATAAACTTCACTCTCCTCATCAAGCCTTCCCTTCTCAATCATTTTAGAGGCCTATCACAAGGAAATTATTCCATGAGCGAGATAGATTTAGAAAAAATGATCTCCATACTAATTTTCCTTGTCATTTTAATTTCAGCATGGAAAGGAGATGCTCAGGGAGGGGTTCAAGTAGAATAATCACCTCGATAGAATAATTTGAAAAAATAATCATCACAAATACATGAAGTACTTCTTGGACCATGATAGAATGAAGACATTGCATGATAACTCAAAATGTCTCGATGCTAATCCAATACCCTTTGGAGTGTAAAGATGAAGAGAAAATAAAATCCTTCATTAAGATGAAGTATAAAACATATATAGCATCAAGAGTATGACACATAGTAACAATAAGTGTAGCTTAGAATTTCCACATCATCATGATTTTTCCTAGTCATCATTGCGAACTCACAGCTTGTACAAGTATCATGACATTGTTATGTGTGTTTGTGTGTCTTGCCACATCATATGTGTTGGGTGTGGAGCTTGATTATATTGTTTACTTTGTATCACAACATTGGACCATTGTACCTTAAAAGGGGCGACAATGCCACCCGTAATTAATTGCTGATGTGGGGGGTCCAGGGGGGGCCAATAGCACTTTTCAGAGCCCCCCTTGGCAAGGGTTTTGGGGGTAGCACCCTGGAAACTAAAAATAGATGTAAAATTGCCTTGCAAAAGTATAGTAATTTCTAGTCAATCTGGGCTGTTCATAGGCGGATGATCTGATGGTAGAAGTTATGTTTAGTTTAGGGTTTTTTTCCCTAGAAGGAAACCTCCTTGTATATATGAGGGTATTGTATTGCAGTTGTGTATTATATGTGTGTATTCTTAGAGAGAGAAACAGAGAGGGAGACTATGAGAGAGAACATAGGATATTATAGTGGATCTGCTGTAGGTTTTGTCTCTTCATTTTGCTAGATAATAGAAAGGAAGGCCTAGCTGTTCGGGGTGGACGTAGCCCAATCTGGGTGAATCACGTATATATGTGTCTCTCTAGTTTTATGTCTTTTGTGTTCTTGTATTTTCCACATATTTTATGTGTTGCATTGCTCTGTAATATTTCATTTTCTAACAACTGGTATCAGAGCCGAAGGTCTATTTGGTTGATAAACTCACATGAAAGAAGGGTTCCTACTTTGAGTGGGAGAAATGGCGAAATATGGTAAATTTAGTGTCGAAAAATTTAACGGCCAAAAATTCCCATTGTGGAAGATGTAGATGGAAGATTATCTATATCAGAAAGATCTGTACCTACCAATGAGTGGAAAATCAAAGAAGCCGCCCGCCATGACAAACGTGGAATGGAACATTCTTGATAGAAAGGCACTCGTAACAGTATGGTTGTGCCTTGTGGTGTCATTCACCTTCAATATTTTGAAGGAAACAACAATAGAGGGTTTCATGCAGACGTTGGCGAAACTATATGAAAAACCCTCGGCCTAAAACAAGGTATTTCTTATGAAACGATTATTTAATATGAAGATGTCAGAAGGTGGATCTGTTGCAGACCATTTAAATGATTTTAATACAGTTACCAGTCAGTTAAGTTCTGTAGGGGTAAACTTTGATGATGAAGTTAGGGCTCTTTTATTTATGTGCTCATTGCCAGAAAGCTGGAATGGTTTAGTTATGGCCATTAGTAACTCTGTCTCTGGATCTAGTACTTTAAAGTTTGATGATGTTGTCGGTGCTATCATTAGCGAGGAAATGCGACGGAAAAGCTCTGGTGAGACATCAGGTAATGCTTTGAGTGTAGAGTCTAGGGGAAGAAGAATGGAAAGAGGAAAGAGCTCGGGTTATCGTAGTAAATCAAGGAAAGGCAGATCCAAGTCCAGATCGGGGATAGTGTGCTGGAAATGCGGAAAGAGAGGACACCTAAAGAAATATTGTAGATCTTGGAAGGGAAAAGAAGGAGATGCACAGCAAGAAAACAATCATGAAGAAAATGTGACAGGTGATGTGTTACAAGATGCTTTGATTCTTTCTTTAGAAAATGTTACTGATTCTTGGGTTGTAGATTCAGGGGCTTCATTCCATGCCACACCTGATAAGAAATATTTTCATGACTATGTCCAAGGAGATTTTGGACAAGTTCGTTTGGGTGATGATAAACCCTGTAAAATTGTTGGAATGGTTAAAGTTCTTGTAAAACAACAGAATGGAAACCAATGGCTACTAAAGGAGGTAAGGCATGTTCCAGATCTGAAGAAAAATCTGATTTCAACAGGGCAGTTAGGCGATGAAGGTTGTGTGACAACTTTCACAGATAAAACTTGGAAGGTCACCAAAGGAGCCCTGGTAATAGCAAAAGGCGAAAAGGTTGGTACATTGTATTTATGCAATGGTGTTTCTAACTCTGTTAATGCTTTAACTTCCAAAGGAGCAGATGCAGCATTATGGCATCATAGGCTCGGACACATGAGTGAGAAGGGAATGAAGATTCTTCACTCAAGAAATTTGTTGCTAGGTTTGAAGAATGTTGATTTGGATTTCTGTGAGAATTGCATTTATGGAAAACAGAAGAGAGTCAGATTTCTTAGAGTTGGGAAAGAAAAGAAGAGCAAAAAATTAGAGCTTGTGCATACAGATGTATGGGGACCTGCTCAGGTATCATCTCTCGGTGGCTCTCGTTATTATGTTACTTTTATTGATGATACAACTAGAAAAACTTGGATTTATTGTATTCAGAATAAATCTGATGTATTTGATACTTTCAAGAAATGGAAAGCTTTGGTTGAGATTGAGACAGGAAAGAAGTTGAAGTGTCTCAGATCAGAAAATGGAGGTGAATATTGCAGCAAAGAGTTTGATAGGTACTATTCAGAGCATGGAATTCACAAAGAGAAGACAGTTCCAAGAACACCACAAGAAAATGGTGTGTCAGAAGGAATGAAGAAAACAATCATGGAGCATGCAAGGTGCATGAGATTGCATGTACTTTTTCCTTTACAAATTTGGGCAGATGCTATAGATATTTCTATTTATCTAATAAACAGAGGGCCTTCAAGTTCCTTGGATGGTGGTATTCCAGAGGAAGCATGGACAAGTAAAAAGGTAAACTACTCTTTTTTAAAGCCTTCTTGTTGTGATGCCTTTGTCCATATTAATAAAGAAAATAGAACAAAGCTTCAGGAAAAGTCAAATAAATGTACCTTTATTGGATATGGTGTTAATGATTTTGGTTACCACATATATGATTATGAAAATCACAAAATCATTAGGAGCAGAGATGAAATATTCAATGAAAAGGTCTTGTATAAGAATCATTTGTAGGAAAAGAAAAAAGAAAAAGAAAGCAAGGAATACACAGTTCTTAATGAGATAACTAAAAAAGTAAAGGTGCCTGAAAATGATAATAATCAACAACCATAGCAGCAGCAACCACCACAAGAGCAACAGGCACCTCAAACACCTGAAAGTGGTGTTAGAAGATCTACAAGGAAAAGTATACCCCCTGAACAATACTCTCCTTCATTATACTATTTATTGCTGACTAATTCTGGTGAACCCGAATGTTATGAAGAAGCAATGCAGGTTGAAAGAAGGAAGAAGTGGGAGCTAGCCATGAAAGAAGAGATGGACTCCTTAATGCATAACTAGACTTGGGACTTAGTCAGGTTGCCTGCAGGTAAAAATGCATTGCAGAATAAATGGGTTTACAGGCTGAAGGAAGAAGATGGAGGAAAACAAAGGCACAAAGCTAGACCTTAGGTGAAGGGGTTTGCACAGAAGAAAGGTATTGATTTTGATGAAATATTTTCTGCTGTTGTTAAAATGACTTCAATCAAAACTATTTTAATCTTGTAGCAGCAGAATATTTACATCTTGAACAGTTAGATGTAAAGACAACATTTCTCCATGGAGATCTAGAGGAAGAGATCTATATGGAGCAACCAGAACGATATGAGGTCAAAGGAAAATAAAATTAGTGTGTAGACTAAAGAAGAGCTTGTATGGCTTAAAACAGGCTCCAAGGCAGTGGTATCTAAAATTTGACAAGTTTATGTCTGAACAAGGTTATACTAGATGCCACTCTGATCATTGTGTTTATCTAAAAAGGAAAAATGATGGAAGCTATATTATATTGTTAATGTATGTAGATGGCATTCTTGTTGTAGGGTCTAACATGCGGGAAATAAATGTGCCCAAAATAAAATTGGCAAATTCATTTGCAATGAAGGATTTGGGAGCTGCAAAACAAATCCTTTGTATGAGGATAGCTAGAGACAAGAAAAATTGCAAATTAACATTATCTCAGAATGAGTACATAGAAAAGGTGTTGAAAAGATTTTATATGTAGAATGCAAAACCAGTTAGTACACCTTTTGCTAGCCATTTCAAACATAGTAAGGAGATGTGCCCCAAGACCCAAGAAGACATGGATTATATGTCTGAAGTTCCATATCCATAAGCAATTGGAAGCTTAATGTATGCAATGGTCTGCACAAGGCCTGATATTGCACATGCACTGGGAGTTGTAAGTAGGTACATGAATAGTCCAGGAAAAGAACATTGGATGGCAGTAAAATGGATTCTCAGATATTTGAGAGGTACCACAAATCAAGCATTATGCTTTGGCAGTTCAAACATTGCTCTACAAGGATATGTTGATGCAGATATGGCAGGTGACAGAAATAACAGGATGAGCACTACAGGATATGTATTTACTATAGGTGGAATAGCTGTCAGTTGGGTTTCAAAAATCCAAAGTGTTGTTGCACTTTCAACAATAGAAGCAGAGTATGTTGCTGCTACAGAATCTAGTAAATAAATAATTTGGTTACAAAGGTTTATGGATGAATTGGGTAAGAAGCATGATATGGGCACGTTATACAGTGATAGCCAAAGTGCCATTCATCTTGACAATAACTCAGCATTTCATTCCAATACTAAACACATACATCTCAAGTACCATTTCATATGGTCAGTATTGGAAGATGGAGAGTTGAAGCTGGAAAAGATACACACTAGCCAGAATCCTGCAGATATGCTATCAAAAGTTGTAACCAGGGAGAAACTGAGAATATGCTCAGTTTCAATTGGTCTTCAAGGATGATGATGAAGATGAGGAATAGCCATGTCCAAAGAGGAGTCATTTTCCAGGAAATGAAGCAGCGATGGAGTTGCTACAATTAGTCTCCAAGCGGGAGATTGTTGGGTGTGGAGCTTGATTATCTTGTTTACTTTGTATCACAACATTGGACCCCTGTACCTTAAAAGGGGTGGCAACGCCACCCATAATTAATCACTGCTGTGGGGGGTCTAGGGGGGGTAGCATCACTTTTCGGAGCCCCCCTGGTGGGGGTTTTGGGTGCAGTGCCCTCCAAGCTAAAAAAATATGTAAAATTGCCTTGCAAAAGTATATTAATTTCTTGTCAATATGGGCCCTTCATAGGTGGATGATATGACGGTAGAAGTTATGTTTAGTTTAGGGTTTTTTTGCCCTAGAAGGAAACCCCATTGTATATATGAGGGTATTGTATTACGGCTGTGTATTATATGTGTGTATTCTCAGAGCGAGAAACAAAAAGGGAGACTGTGAGAGAGAACAGAGGATATTACATCAGATCTATTGTAGGTTTTGTCTCTTCATTTTGCTGGATAATAGAAAGGAAGGACTAGCTCTTCAGGCTGGACGTAGCCCAAACTGGGTGAACCACGTATATATGTGTCTCTCTGGTTTTATGTGTTTTGTTTTCTTGTATTTTCCGCATATTTTATGTGCTGCATTGCTATGTAATATTTAATTTTATAACAATATGTGTAATGTAATAATTTATTATCAAAATCAAATTAACAAAATTTAATGCGTGGAAGTCTAAGAGTCACGTATAGAATAGGAAAAGTCACATAGCCATATATGCACAGAAGAGTCATAAGGAAAAGTCCAAAATTTTTATAGAAGTTCAAAGGAAATTTAGAATTCCAAGGGTAATGGGGTTAGTTCAAGATTCATGGGGATATGAACCATCATTCCTCTTGTTATAATATCAACCTCACAAATCAAAAAAAATTGTTTTGAATGCCTAAGATTTTGGGAGATAGTCTTGGATTCTCTAACTTGGAATAGGAGAGAAAAGTATTCTTTGAAGAACAAATAAGTGACTTAATTCTTCACTACTAGAGTTTGTGGCTCAACATTGTAACTGTGTACTTTCATATTTAACCTAATAATTGAACATCATTGAGCCAACACATTTTCATGCATGTATTTTGAATATTGTAGGATTATTCCTTGGATGTTTGTTCTATTTGTTAGTTTCATATGTACTAAATAAATTGAACTAATTCATTGGATTTGGTGCTTATCTTGTTGGAGGTGTGTTGTATTTGATTTAATGATCCTTGTGTATATGTGAAATATTTCACTACGTAAATTAAAAATCTTTCATTTCTCTCATATGCCTATTTTAGGATAATACTATTACTTTACTTCTAGAAACTTACTCTTGTCTGTCGTCTCATGAAGGCCTCCTTTTACACATTGCAATGTGTTTTTTAATTTTTTCAACTTAATTGTTTGTTTAAAGGATATGTGTATAATCTATTATGCTATTCATTGAAACTGTGATGAACCTTAAGTTATGGTGGTTGGGATGATACTTTGGATTGGGCACCTACTCCGAACGATGTGAGATAGAATTGGTACTTCGCATCAGGGAGACCCTTGTATGTTGGAAGTATCCACCACTGTCAAAATTATCGTGCTAGAAGGAGGGCTAGATGAAAATTTGTTCACGTTGAGTTTTTTTTTAGTCTCTTATCTCAAATGTCTCTTACCTAAATCATAATCCTTTGATGTCTTCCTAATAAATAAAGTTTTATAGTTACTGTGGAATTAGTTGATGACTTGTCTCAATTGAATTTTGCTGGCAAGGATGAAATGTTCATAACTCAACATATCTTTATTTCTTACATTGTATGAATATTATGGAATCAATTATGAACATGGAAAATTTTTCATGCTAATATTTACAGTTGGGCTAATTTTTTTGTGGTTTTCTAAAAAAATAAATCGCTAATTTCCATCTTTTTCCAAAAATGATTCGTCCAAATTTTATAGTATAAAATTATGTTATCCTAAAAATAGGCATAAAATGATAGAGACTATATATAATCATTATAAATTTGGATATCTTTGAAGAAATATCACCAAAAATTTTATAGTTTTTATATTAGGGGCTCGTAATATTCACCAAGGTCTCTAAAGTTTAAGATAAATTTCCATCCCTAAAATTTTCCTTGATTATGAAGATGTTGGTATTAAATTGTTTAACCTCACTCTTAGTGGTCGAGTTAGTAAATGGTGTAATACTTTGCCAGTTTCTTCAATTCATTCTTTTGAGAAAATTGTTGTGGGGCTTCGTTAAGTATTTGATAGGTATGATTATCAAGATGTTTGTAAAAGGAATGGTTTTCTTAGACTATAACATAGTGAATCTGTAGAGGATTTTATATATTGTTTCATTCAATTGTGCTATGAATCTCTTGAGTGCTTGATTGAAATATAATTAATGAAAAATTTTAAACCTTTATCCTAGTCACCTTGAAATATTTTGAATTTGAACCCCTATATGATTCGACATGCCAAGCTTTTGCAAACCATGAGATTCCTTTAATTTTATAGGATAAACCTTCTATTCATTTCTTCCTTGTCCTCCTTGTTTTATAATACCAATATGGGTTCCCCTTGGTCATGATATTTAAGTTGGGAAGTATGATAATAAAATTATTGATTCTTCCATTCAACCTCCATACACTTTCCATGATCTAGATCCAATAAGGAGAACTTGGAATGTTGTAGTAATTGGATGGAGCTTAAAGTGAAATTTGATCCCCTATTTTTTGAAGATCATATCAATGTTCATTAGCATAATTTTCAATTTAACCCAGTTGAAATTATGATTTCATCAAGGGATACCCCTCATCTTATACCTTCTGTTTTTCATGATTCCTTGTTATGATGTTTTCCTCGTAACCTAATTCAACTATCAATTATGTTCAACATGTTGATTCAAGCAGTAATCAAGAAGAATATAGCTTCATTTCACATGAAGAGGAGAAAAGTGTTAAACATATGTCTTATATTTCTTCCCTCTTTCAAGAAGATAATATTGCATCTCGAGATGATCACTGATATTGTAACCATGATAGCATGTTAAATTATTTTGAATCATACATTCAAGTTGAGACTTTGGACAATCATCACCTTGACATCCATGTTCCCAGTAAAACATATGGTGATGAGTTCCTAACTAAATTGATTTATATATTTCCTTATTATGAGAATTTCGATTTGCATGGTATTGATTCATAACTGGCTTCTCATAATTTACCATATCCATTTTTTGGTTGGGATACTCTTTCAATTCATAATGATCATGAAATTCCTTTAATTCATACATATTCAGATTTCAAACTTGATGAGGTAAGTTGTTATAATTTTGAGTCATTGATATATCGTAGTCAATCTAAATGTCACATTGATATGGCTTTATTTGAACATTATAATAATGGTAATGAAATTGATCTATTTTTCTTAAAATAAACTTATTATTTCATTACAATTGTTACTCCTCCTTTAGAGTCTTTTCATCTTTCCTCACATCTAGCACACAATTCATTATACCAAGATATTTTTGATAAGTGTGTTATGTCAATAGTTCCTCCAAATCCTTTAGATTTTTTTCTAATTAGTCATGGTTGCAATGAGGTAAATGATGGTGTTTTCATACCATAAAAGTATTAAATGTTAGAATCTATTATTCATGATATATTTAATTGTAAATCTTACATAAGTTTTGAGGATGTTGGACAAACCAAAATTTAGGGGATCTTTCCTATATGAAGTCCCAGATAGACCTCACATTGTTTCGTGTAGGAGTCCCATGTCAAAAAAATATTGGTTTCCTGATTCTTAAGTATATGCCTTGGATCTTGTTGTCAAAAAGAGAGATTGATGCAAATGTAGCTTTGAAAATAAAGGGGGTTTTCCTGGTGAGTGTCCAATTGCAAGTGTGTTAAGGTTCTTCAACTAAAGAGGCGGGAAAGAAAGAAAATCCAGATTCTAAGAGAGATGTAATATTACAACCCAGTAAGAGACACACATGAACTGAATAATTTTGTGTAACACCCATCATAATAGTCCATAATGGATTCGATGATCATTACATGCAACAAGTTAAGAAAGGTCTATGTAATATCCTACGGAATAGTACAAAAGGATGCGACAGTAATTACACACATAGTAATATCAGAAATATATGTCTAATATCCTATGGAATGGTCCGCAACGAAGGGACAACATTTACAACCATTAGAAAACATTATCAACGAGATAATTGCTAGAATAATTGAAATAGTTCAACTGTATTAGTACATGTGAAAAACAGCCATGAAGTATAATCATCCACACATAGTCTTGAAACCATTCATAAGCCATGCATGAAGAACGTGTTGGCCTTGAAAGGCTTATTTTATTAGTTAAATGTTTTGAGACACATATATACAATGAACATTAGCAGCTCCAATAGTGGAGCATTGGAGACACTCCTTTCTCCCCAAAAGAACTAGATATTCTCTTTATTTCTTTACTGGTGGATTCAAGGTGAAAATTCCATCTCTCATACAATGAGGGAGTATATATAACCAAGGGAAGCTCTTTGAATACCCTCGTGAATATTTTACTTCCCATGAATTTTCAACTTACATGACCCTTTTCCAACATGTGTTTCCTTTGGACTTCCCCTTTACAATACATTTGATTAAAATGAACATGATATACAATAGTGATGTGGCAACATGACCACTCATGACATGACATGACATGACACTGTTGGCATGGAATACTTGATGAAATGGAAATGTCAAGTGATTTCTGCTACTGAGAGTTAAGTGTCTTCATGAAATGTCTCCCCTTCAATGATCTTGATTCTTGGATAGTAGTCGCAAATTAGTGTCCTTTGAATTTCTCTTGATCAATCATCTTGTAAGTTCAGCTGCAAGAGTTTCTTTGAGAATAATTTCCTCATTATTCTCCCCCTTTATCATCTCTCCATGAATTGATACATTACATATTCCTTCAATTCACTCATGATGAGATGAAATCAATCTCAAAACCCCTAGCCTAAGATGATGCATTTTGATCCATAAACTGAGCCTGAGACAAGTAACATGCTAGGAAAGGTGATGTAGTGGACGCAAAATTTAGGTAGGAAGGAGGAACCCTGAGCCTCGGGACTATGAAATTCATTGTTCAAGCTAGGTTTCGGGACATGACTACACAGTTTCGAGAGTGAGTGGCTATAAGAAGCAGTGATGAGAGCTGAGAAAGCTAGCTTCACATTTTAGGAGGTCAAGGGGGCATGGGTGAAAACGCAGTGCACTGGATCAGGGGAAGAGCTTGTGTCTTGAAGTTGTGAAGTTTTTAGTTAAATCTAGGTTGGAGGCTTTAACTTCGCAATTCCCGAGGTCAAGGTCATGTATTGGTTAGAAAATTTATAGAATGGAGTAGTCTTGGGAAGAAATTACTATGCACTACGCAGTGCGCAGTGCCAAGAAGCAAGGTCATAGTCAAAGGACTGATACTGCAAAGTGCATGCATAGCTCAGGGAAAACCTGGAGAAGCTAAGTTGCTTGCTTAGGAAGTTTTTTGGAAAATTAATGTGTGGGATCGATGAGTTTATGAACATTGATGGACTTTGATTATGATCACACATGTAGCATACTTGACAACTCAATCAACATAGATCATTTAAGACATACAAAAAAAATAGTCTCTTCTGTGTGACTACTTTATAACCAGTTATGACAAGTGTGACCTTAAAGATACACTTTACGATGACCGTAATGAAACTTGTGCCAAGGTGCTCAGAACTTTGGAAATTAGTGTGAAAAATAATTACATGGCTATAAAAACTAAGTTACATAAATATGACCACTTGAAATCACTGGAATAAGTTCATACATTCGCTACGGTAGCCAACATGCCCAAAGGTGACACTTTTCATATCTTGTGAAAGGGATCACAAAAGTTTAAGAAAAGCAACGAAATGAAATTCTAAGTTTGTGACAGCCATAAACTATTTTTTCAACTCAGATTTTCAACTTATCTCCTTATGGGTTTACTCAAATTTTGAGCAATAACACTCATTGGATGCAAAATTTCATTCCTCATCCATGGAGTATCCATATTTAATACTTTTGATGGACCCTACTACATGAAAAATGATAAATACATGAAAAAACGTGATTAGAATCACATTTTTCATGTATTTCTCATTTTTCATGTAGCATGGTCCATTAAAAGTATGCAACATGGGAACTCCTTGGATGCCGAATTAAATTTTGCATCGAACTAGTACTCCTGCTCAAAATTTGAGTAAAAATGTAAGGGGATAAGTTTAAAATATTAGTTGAAAATGTAGTTTATTATTTTATTATTTTTTAATCTTTTTACTTTTTCTTCCAAAAATGGTGAAACATACCCCATGGTTGACATCATCATCTTGTGTCCTATTGGGTCTTACAAATTTTATTTTTGTTGTAAATTGTTCTTAGGAGGCCCATTTTAGACCTCAAAATTCCACTAATGATTTTTTTCCCAGGACTCTCCTTATGGACGGATCGTATTTTATGTCGGAAATTCATCGAAAAAAAGACACAGCCAATACAAGTAAGGTAGGACAAAGGGTAACCAAACGTTGAAGTGTCACAAGTCTCCTTATATTTCAGCACAACACAATCTTAGAAACCAACATGAGGAGAACACTTTATTCACACGACATATGAAAACATGAAATAAACCAAGAAAAAACAACGAAAACAAGGAAAAAAAAGAAAAATATGTACATAGTGTAGGCCACAACCCCATACTTTCACTGAAAATAATTCTTGAAATGTTAGCCATTGAAAGGGAGAGAGTAAATATTCTCACCAAGTGGTTGAAAAATATAGGTGTATTAGCCAAGATTCTTGTGCATAGTGAATGGTGAAATCTGCATGGATTGAAACTTAGTGTGTTTCCTTTGTCCTCATGGGCTTTATCCAATTTCAAGACTAAGTCACCCACACTGAAGCAGTTCTTCCTTGAAGAATTCTTGTCAAACCATATCTTAATATAGTTTTGATGGAGTAATATTTTTTCTTTGGATTTCAAGCTTTCTTCCTGGAGCTTTTGTAGGATGTCCATCCTACATTGCACTAACAAACATTGATCTCCTTGGGACTATTTGGAAAGTTGGAGAGAAGGGAAGTAGATGTTGGGAGTGAGGCTAGATTTCTTTTTGTATACCAGGAAGTAATTGGAGGTGTTCATGGAAGGCTTATGAGTGACTTGGTCAACCCATAAAGCATTTACTAAAGAAGAGTACCACTTCCTTTGCACATGGAATATCATCTTATTAATGATGTAGATCAGGTTCAAATTCATGGTTTTAGCGAGAACATTCCCATGAGGTAGTAGTTGGTGGAATGCTTTAATACTATTCCATTTTTTAATGAAAAATCATAAATATTTAGTGATGAGAAATATTTCTCATTTTCAAACACAAGTGACATAGGAACACCGAAGCTTGAAATGATGTTCTATTGTAGAAAAGTCATGACTTCTTGATTATTCACTTGTTTGAGCAGGAATTTTTCTTTCCATTACGTAAATTAACCTGTAGTAGTGAGAATGTAGTGATTTTTATTTCTTGAATGTGGTAGAATTTCACCAATAATATCTAAGCCCCATTATTCAAGTGGTTCTTCCATTGTAATAGGCTATAGCAGGGCGGATGACTTCTTATTCCTAGTGGGACACCTTTGACACACCTAACATTTGCGGACATAAACATGATCATATTTGAATAGTGTGGGCTAATAGAAGCCTTCCCCTAAGACTTTATGTGTCATTTTATTTCCCAAAAAATTCCCTCCAACTGGTCTGTCATGGAGATTGTGTAATACCTTCCCTGAATCATGTGCATCCAAACACCTAATAAATACTCCATAATAGTGCTTTCTCAAAATCACCCCATGCAGGAACTAATAAGATAACACTTTTAGCCTTAGTTCCCTCTTCTTACATGTAGAAAAGTGGGAGGGAACACTGCCATGCTCAAGGTATTGGTGCACATCCGTGCACCAATATTTGGTGCTGGAATTGGGGGTGGTTCATTCAATATCATACATCTTAGTTCCTTTCTCCTGCTCTGAGGGCTATTCTTATTCTTTTGTGTCTACCTCTTCTGCTGCAATTCGAGAAAGACCATGGCCCTTGTTCATGTGGACAAATTTGATTTTTAGGTCATATTCCTGTAAACTAGTCATCTAGTTTTCCCTTATTTCACCCAAATCCTATTGAATGAGTAGCGATCTGACTTATAGGTGTGGGAAAAGAATAATAAAATGATTCTTCAATAGAGAGGGCCATAAATACTTCACCGCCTTGAATAATACATAACCATGTTTATCTAGGGTGGGGTAGTTTAGCTCAGGTCCTTGCAGACTTTCACTCATGAAGGAAATAGGATTCTCATTATTTAGGTCATATTTCTATGTAAGTACAATGAAAAGATATGTGACAGAAGTGAAGTTATAAAGAAAACAATCCTTGTTAAAATTTGGGCCATATTTCGTAGGTGCTTCTATGATTTCATGTTTGATGTGGGAAAATGTGTCCTTTCAACTTTTGTCTAATTAAAAAAAAAGTTCTTCTTTAGCATCTGTATTGGTTTAGCAACCTACGAATAGTGGGAGATGAATTTGTGTAGGATGTTGATATTCCTAAGAGGAATTGCATGGCCTTTGTCTTCACTCGATAAGGAATTTGAGTGATTTCTATGACCTTGTCTGGGTTTACCTTAATACCACTCTTTACAGTAATATGGCCCAAGAGGTTACCCTCAGACATTGTAAATATGCCTTTTTTTGTGATTGAGAGATATCCCAAACTTGAAAAGTGGCATATGTTATATGAAATCTATTTGGAGAATACAATTCCATTGTCTAGATAGACCACTACACACTACCCAACCAATCCATTTAATTTGATGTCCATAGCTCGTTGAAAGGTAGCACCATCACTAATAATTACAAATGGAATTCTCTTAAAAGAAAACATTCCCCACTCCATTCAGATAGTAGTTTTCATCATGTAACGTTCTCCAACCAGAACCTAGTTGTATCCTAAATATCAATCAACCAAAAAAAAACATCTCAGACCCCGATACTATTTGTAGAATTGTTTCCATGGACCGAATGTGGTAGTTATCCTTGTCTTAGGCATCATTAAAATTACAAAAATCAACACATAAGTGAGTATCCATAGATTTATTTCTAACTGGGACAAAATTTGACACTCAAGTTGAGTGCCACACCTTGTAGATGATTTGAGCATCCAACAACTTCTTGAATTATTTCTGGATAATATTTTCAAGTGTGGAATATAATTTTCTTAGTTTTTACTGAAATAGCTTGGCCCATTCCTTCATTGGTGTAACATGATGGATGATTCACGTGTCATAAATTTCTATCTCATCATATTTCCATGCAAATATGTATCGATACTGCTTAAATAGGTGGATGAAGGCTTGTCGCTTTTGTGGTATACAAAAATACCGAGATTAACAGATTTCATATACTTCTCTGTTCCCAAATTAATCTGTTCATGTGACAATGTGGAAGTATGGGTTTTTGTGTTTGTAGGTCTGCAGAAGCTATTCTACATGCCATATATGTTTTCCAAGGATACCACACTCTTGGGGATGAGGATTCATTTATTCTTACTCGTTGGATCCTGTAACGTTTCTTCATGCTTGTGCTCATCAATTAGTGTGTCTCTCAATACATTAGTGCTTGTATTAAAATGCAGTATCTACTCGTCATTATAAAAAATGCATAAATTAGTAACATTATCAGGGATGGATGGTTTATTAATAATTTCAATAGAAAAAACATCTCTCAATGGTGACACTCTAGAAGTGGCATTAGGCAACAGATCCACAACTGGGTTTCAAATTCTAGGAACATAAATAATATTAAAATCTTGGAACTATGAAATCAAATTTCATACCTCTTGTTGGTAACACTTTAGATGAGGTGAAACATAATAAATGGTAATATATAGTTGTTGCTCACTATTGATGAATCACCTACTTATTTTAAGGATGTACCAATGAGTTCAAGGGTTCTTTGTAAGCCCAAAACAAGTGCCTCATACTCAGCAGTTTTGTTTGTGAAATTGAATGCCAAATAGCTTGATATTAGGTACTTTATCCATATTGAGTCTGCTATAATGCACCCAACAACTGATCTATCATGTGTTTTTTAACCCTTAGAATAAAGAGTCAAGAAATAAATTGTACAAGGGTTGTTAGCCACACTAGCACTAGTACTACTACTAACTGTATGTAATTCATTTTCACCGGTTGCACTAGGAAGGAGATCTAACTCTATTCCTGGTGGTACTGGGGATGGTTGCGCAAGGTAACACCCTAGTTGTGTCCCTAGGAGGAAATAGTTGAACACATGTTATGTGAAGGCCATTGGTTGATTATGTCAGTTCAAGGGAGTCATGTAATCTTTCATGTACTTTCATACGTCAACTTAGATCTCGCTGTTCCTTCCCTTAAACGGAAGCCATAGGGGGGACCATTATGTAGTGAAGTATCCTTATGCATTGCTTCACCAGTATATATATTACAAGGGTCAGTATGCTTCTGGTATGTCCAAAACCACTATTTTTATGCATTTTTGAACTCATTTCTCAACTGATAAAAAAATGATCACATCTTTGAGTTCACCAACCATGTGGACAAGAGTCTTGTCCAACTGAATTATCTATGCGTCATTTTTTTTCCATGTTGCATTTATTTTCTTTGTGACTGATAATCGCATTACATTTATTGATTGACCAAAATCGACCAAGCAGGTGTGTACATTCAAATTTAAAATTTTGAAAGTGAAGAGAAAGGGAGAGCATAGGGTGTTTACCTCCAATGATAAATCATGAAGTATTCATTCGAGAGAGTCAAAATATATACCTGGCCCCTTGTTCAAAGGGGGGAGATTACCTATGGAGGAGTGTCCAACTGCTCGCAAAATAATGTCTCGTTGGCTCATGATATTTTTTAACTCAAATAGTAATATTTCACACAAGCCTTATTCATGTCTTCAACTATATTATAGTCCAAAGTGGGTAGGATAGTGAGAGCTAGGAAGTAGCTTGAATTGTCACTCTGAGAGTGATGGTATTATATTTGTTGTTTGTGAAAGAAGTTTTTGTTAATACCTCATTCTTAGACTTGCTCTAAGTGTTTTGTGTTGAGTTGACTAGAAAACTAATTTTCCTTGATAATTGTTCCTTGAATTTCTGTTTCGTCACCGTGTTGTGATAGTTTTCCCTTGGCTTCTCAATTTGTAATGACTAGTATGCTTCTAGGTCGAGGGTTCACTTGGAGGTTGTTTCTTAGTTGTGTTCATTTGGGTTGCATCTATGTAGTTGAACACATTTACTACATGCCCAACATGTCGAGTCTCATAAGGTGTAGCATCTTGTTACTTTTCTTCTTTCGGCTTGGTTTTCTCATAAACAAGTACCATGTCACAAAAATGCGTAGTAATAGAGCTCATCGTGTGATTCTACTGTGGGAATGTTTTCTTAGAATGGTATTCCTAATGATATGAACAATATTCGGTCATGCCCAAGTTGCCAATATTTAATGCAACATTCAACCCTAGACATATTTTGTTAGTGGATTAGTGTTGCTACCCAAATTCGCAATCCCTTTAAACGGGTTAAATTGTAGAGGATTTATATTGACAATGGTCTCACTTTTACATTGTTTAAGTTCTTCCAATTCATTTGACATATTCTTCAACATGCGGGTCAAGTTCTCAAGATCATATGGTTCTTTCTCTTTTCCCTTGTTCACTGAGGCTTGAGACCTTTTACCTGTATCTTTCGAGTCCTTTGTTAGTTCATCATCCGCAATGAGTCATATTGCACACAAGTATATCTTCTTCAAAATTTTCTAAAGGTGATGGTTTCGTAGTACACTTCGCGAAATGTGCAATGCTTTCTCGAAAGGAATAAGTGTAGTTGTCCTTTGTAATGGAGTCGTGAGGTTTCGTGTCTTCTGGAAATTTGTTCAAGATATGATTGAACATATGATTGAAATATTTCAATTTTTATTTTGGCTTCATGTTTAGGCTACCTAGCTCTTTCAACAACATGCCATGGGTCTTTTGATTAGAAAATTTCTCAAGAGATATTTTATTAAATCCCCTCCAATTCTTGATGGAGTTTGGGGGAAGACTGTGGTACCATACAATTACTCTACCATCCAAGGTACATGGAAAAATTTTGCATGAAAATTCATCATAACATCCCTTAAGTGTTTTCAAATGTAGGAAGAAATTTTACAAATGGTTTTCCACTTTAACCATTCTTTGAGGGTCATACTTCATTAGGTGATTTTCTGAGTGGCTTGGAATTTTATACAACACACCTAGAAGTGCGAGTGGGCCCTAATACATCCAATCCAGATCTAGGTTTACAATGTCTCCATATTCGTCATCCTCCTATTATTTTTCAAAATATCATTACTATTTTTCTTATACGTCACTACCTAGCCGGTGGAAGGTTATGCCTCAGAGTAGCGGGCTATCTCCCTCACCACCACTAAAAACTAGAGGTTCTTTTGTGTTCTCCATAGAAACTAATAATTCTTCAATGGTGGAAAGAACCACGTCTTCCAAGGTGGATACCACTACTCCTGTAGAGGTGGTCTTGTTATTCTTTGGAGAATATGGAAGACTAGATACTCCCAGGATCAATCCAACTGCGTTTTTTACTCACGGATTATGGGATGGATATCCCAAATCTGATTGTATGAGATTTCATAATTTCTTGTTAAATATGAATATATAATGTATGTTTCGGTGGGTTTATCAGCCATAAAAAAATGGTTACCCTCCTTCTATTGCTAGAATTGTTGACGGTGTTGGACCCACCAACATTCAGGGGATATCCTCGATATTACATCCCAATTAGACCTCACAAAATTTGGTGTAGGAGTTGTATCTATAACAAAGGCCCAGTTTCCTTATTATTAAATATATTCATGGGCTCTTGCTGTCAGCAAGAGAGAGTGATGCAAATGTTATTTCGAAAAAAAATGGGGGTGTTCCTTGTAATTTTATGTTTGCAAGTGTATCAAGGTTCTTATATTGCATAGGGGGGAAGAAATAAAGGTGAGACTAAAAGGGAGAGGAAATATTACCACCCAGGAAGAGACACATGTGAATCAATCAATTTCATCTAACACGCAACATAATATTCCATGATGGTTGTGATGGTCATTACGCACAACAACTTAAGAATGGTCTATCTATTATCCTACACAATAATCCACAAGGACTGGACAACCATTACACACACTAAGAATAGTACAATCCTGGACTGGCCTCTTGTTCTTGACCTCAAGAGGAATAGGTCTGTGCTACTAGAAGGCCTCCGAACTCCTCCCTCAATACACTGGTTGCCATGGGGACGGGGTAGTAACATGAGTAGTAGTTACAACCATTACAACACATTATCAACAAGATAAGCACTAAAATAACCAAAATAGTTCAACTATCTTAGTACATGTGAAAATAAAAAATAAAGTATAAACATCCACATAATAGTATTGAAAAAATTCATAAGTCATGCATGAAGAGCATGCTGGAATTGAAAGGCTTGTGTTATTAATTAAAAGTTCTGAGATACATATATATAATTAACATCAGTAGCTCAAATAGAGGAATTTTGGAGCCACTCCTTCATCCACAATAGAACTAGATATTCTCTCTATTGCTTTGATGGTGGATTCAAGATCAAAAGGTCCTTTTCTCTTACACTAAGGGAGTATATATAACCAAGGGTGACTCTTTGACTACCCTTATGACTATTTGAAATTCCATGAATTTTCAACTTACATGACCCTTTACATTCAAGTGTGTCCTTTGGACTTCCCATTTATAATATATTTGATTTCAATGTACATGATATATAGTAGTGATGTGGAAACATGACCACTCATGACATGACATGACATGGCACTACTAAAATGGACTTCTTGATTGCATGGAAATGTGAATCTAATGTTGCTGCTGAAAGTTAAGTGGCTTCTTGAAAGGGCTCTCCTTTACTCCTATCCACGCCATGGTGATAGGGAGTCTTCAATGATCTAAAATCTTGGATAGTGGTCGTAAGCTAGATTGATTTCATTTTCTCTTGATTAATCATCCTGTAAGTTTGGTTGCAAGAGTATATTTGAGAATTAATTCCTCCTTCTCCTCCTTTATCATCTCACCATAATTTGATATGTTACATTTTCCTACAATTGACTCATGACGAGACGACATCAATATGAACACCCCTAGCCTAAAATGATGCATTATTATCCATGACTTGAGCCTGGGACAAGTGATAGGTGTTGGGCCCAAATTAAGGTATGTTCTCACCCTGTGGGTACTTCAAATTATGTTATCATTTCGGGGGAATTACTCTTCATATTAACAACAAAGAGAATAAAAGATTATGAAAACAAGAATAGTTATACTAATGATGAAAAGGATGTTTTTGTAGTATAAAATTGACTTCTCTTATCTCCGCATGTAGGAAGGCAGATTCGTTGGACCAATAGGAAATGAAAGCCAACTAACAGACGTAAACATATGAAATCCTAGCAACTCACAATGGCCGACAGAAGGCAGACAAATTAATTTGAGTCCAAGAACTCAAACGATAGCCACGTGCAGTAGGTTTTTGTTTGGGAAATACTTTCACATTTTTGAAATCGCCTTTAAAAGGGTGAAGGACAGACAAGAAGGGGAGTTGGAGACAAGACAAGAAATTCATTTTGTAATAGACGCATCAGAAATAGTCTATCTAATTCTATTTTTTTAACATCACTGGATGTAATATAGAGCTTTCAACAATAATCTTTTGAAGTTTTTACTGCACTAGGGCTTCTGGTGGTCTGGGCCCAACCCCTGGAAGTTCCATGCATGTTTTCATACTCTGTGTAGTTGCAGAACCAATGCTTAAGTATCAGATACAGTTGTAAAGTATATTTCCATTCAATAAAGATACAATTCTCTTTCTTCAACATTGTTAGAAATTGCGTTCTTGAAGTAGGATAGTCTCAATCGTATTTTCCGACTTACAAAAGTATTTTATTATCAGTAGATAGTTCCAATTCTTTTAATACCATTGCATTTGAGTTGCAGATCGTAGGATAAGTTGATTTCAATATTATCTGTCTCTATGAACTGCATTATTTTTTTAGCATAACGAAGCATTCAACCATTGATCAATGTTGAATAATTAAGTCATAAAGAGAATTCCATTACAAAATTACTTAAATAATTGCTATACGATTTATTTAATTTGCTTCAGTTATACTGTTGTTCCATTACTGTTCAGGTTATTTCTCCTGCTGTTACATTACTACTCAGCTAGTTATACTGCTATTCCATTATTGCTTAGTTAGCTAGATTGCTGATTCAATTCAATTTAATTACTGTTTAGCTTAGTTAGACTGTTGTTCCATTCAATTCCATTGTTGTTCAGTTTATTGTTGAATTCAATTCAACTGCTGCTTGATTTCTCTAGATTTTTGTTCGATTAAGTTAGACTGTTGTTTAATTCCATTAGATAGATGCAAAATCTTATCACTCAAACTTAGGTTAAAAACCAATCCAAGCCACCCCTCGTAGGATAAGAAAGCTTAGGAACTTAGCAAATTATTCCTCATAAGTGACAAGGAACATATGTTAGACAACCTGACTCACATATATTGTGCCAACACCCTTCGAATCAAAATACTTACCCCGGGTTGATGATTATATGGGAAAGCACTAGAGTTTTCAATAAAAATCCACCTCTTTTAGCACCAAAATTTTGGCCCTGTTTCCAGGAAGAGTGTTAAGAGTCACCTCCTTTATTCATCTTTCTCCATTGCTATGAATAATTGGGTATTGAAAACTAGAGGTAAGAACCTGCATACTGGCAAGCAACATGATTTCCCTCTAGCCCACTCACCAGCAAGTCATAAAAAGAACCATAGGATAGGTGCTCTTGTTTTATGTCTAAGAAGAAAAATATAGAAACAATTAGAAATAATTCGCAAGCATCCTCAAAATCCAAAGGACTGGTGATCCTTGGAAGAGCAACATATATAGACGAAATTATTAGGAAAGCTAAATCTCCAACATCCATATGACCCATAACTACTTCCATTCAAAGTCCTAATACACTCCCTCAGGATGTACCCTAACCATCTGTAGCCTACACGGAGATTCACTATGAGATTGAGGGGTCTAACCAAAGTCTGTAGACGCATAGGAACTAACCCTTCAAAAGAGGGAGGCTCTTGGAACCTACAAGAAGGAGGGGGACAAACTAGTGGAGGAATTCACATAGAAATATTAGAACCTAAGTCCCCTAAAGAAGTGATCGAAAAATAAGCACTTAGAATCCAAGATCAGGGAAGTGCTGTAAAACCCCCATCGCATTCACCTCCCAAGCCTATTAGAATATCTCCTCTAGATCAAGAAGTTCCCGAAGATTTCTAGCACCTCTTTGATCGGATGGAAAATAATACAAATCAGAATCAAAGGCAGACATCAACATTAGAATACCCTATTTTTGATCATGCTACCAATGCCCATATTAAAGCCATTCCCTTTTACAACAACCCCACCTTTCATGGGTTAACCACAGAAGATCCTAATGCATTCTTATTTGATTTTGATGTCTTATGCAGAGGATATGAATACACCATCGATCCAAAAAAACTAAAACTATTTCCCTCTACCTTAAAAGGAACTGCACTCTGATGGTTCATGCGATTAAGAGGGGGAACTATAAACAACTAGGCTGAAATGAAGAATATTTTTCTTACCAAATACCAAGACTATTGTCGAACTTGAGATCTAAAAGACGAAATCTTCAACATGTCTACAAAAGACAATAAAACATTAGAGGAATATGTAGAAATATTTCAATAAAATTTACAAATATCCCCATATACCACATTGTCCATAGACATTTTAAAAGCCATGATGCTCAAAGGGATGAAGGAAGAATGGGTTGAGATGCTTAACATAATGCGGAAGAGAGATCTTTACTAGGAAGAATACGACGAGATTATTTCCTAATGTATTAGACGCTCCCATTGTAGCTCACACAATAGACTTGTTGGGCGTGATTCTATGAAGAAGGAACTTAAGCAGACCAATGGCAATGTAACCGAAGAAGAATTTGGAAGTCTGTTAGAAAATTTCAAAACTGACATCCTGGGTACATTGACAACACAACTTGATGTTTTATAAGCCAAACAGAAACAAACTATAGGAGAACAAAACCTAGCCATCTTTTACCCAAGATGTCAAAATAAGCACAACTAGAGGGAATGTCCTTTAGACATGACTCATACTTGTGCTATCTACACTAAGGATCATACCACGGACCAGTGTACTTCACTTCCCAAACTAAAATATGTCTACAAGGAAGCAGAAGAAGAAACAGAGCTAGTATATTAAATGAATCAATGTTGGGAATGGCAAGCATGACCTAGCATACCACAATATATGCCTCAGTACTTTCCGTCGTCACAGTCTAGCCAGCAAAACCCTGCAACAACTTGGCAGAGTCAAAACCCCTTCCCAGCTTGGCCAAACCAAGTGTTTCCTATGCCACCTTGGCCTACACAACCTCCATCAGGGAGTAATTGGTAGAACTTACCTTTTTCTCCCCCTTATTGGCAAAATGTTGCGTATCAAAACCAATGGACAAACCCTCCTACTCAAAACACCAATTGGAACTGGCAACGACCCACGGGATTTCCCAATCTACCAATAGGAGTAGGGACCCAAAATCAACCTACGTTGCTAGCTCCCTACCCAATTCAACATAACTAGCAGCCTGCCATATGCCCTCAATTTCCAGCCTAGCCCAATCCTAATCCCAATAATACACCGGTTTAGCTAATTTAGATCATAGAAAATCCAAAACCCAATGCCAAATAGAAATAGTGCAACGAATCGAGGTTAATATCAAGACATACCATATTACCTATAGAGGCGACAACTCCATCTCAGTCCCAAGTTGAAACCTCCATAGAGCCTAGCCTAATGAATATAATAGAAATGTGTAAAGTTAAGGAAACAATTGATCAGCAAAGACTTAAAGAACTTAGGGTGACTACACCTCCATTTCCTGAGATATTAAATCTATCTAGGCCTATAATCACTCCAGATTTTGACATCTTGGGGGAGTTAAGAAACTTTTGTATCAAAATTCCTCTTCTCCAGGCCATCCAAGACATTCCCATCTATCCAAAGGAAATCAAAGAATTATGTGGGAAAAAAAATTTAAGAAAACAAATGATGCACCCACCGTTCATGTTGTAGGAATGCTATCTGACTTGTTTTTAGGTAGGGAATCACTTGTAAAATATGAAGACCCAGGAAGTCCCATTGTAATCATGCAAATTTCTGGACACACATTTCCAAACACATTGGTTGACCTGGGGGTAGCCATTAATGTCATAACTATAGGAGATTGCAAAAAATTGGGCATATCAACTTTAGAACCTATAACCACGCTTCTGGAACTAACTAACATATATGTTATTAGGCCGGAAGGTATAGTGCAAGACATCATGGTCTCTGTGGACTCGTGGGAATACCAAACTAATTTTTTAGTCATTAATCCAAAAAACAAGATGGAAGGGCACCCATTGATTCTTGGGCGGCCTTGGCTGGCCACCGCAGATGCTTACATAGGCTGTCGAGTAGGTAGCATGACTATCACTAGAGGAGACTATAAAAAATATCATTATTTATCTGCCTGCCAAACCAAGCCTACCCACGGTAAAAATTCACAAACACCTAGATACATGTTGGGAGAAAACAATATGTCCACCTCTGACATTAGTAGAAGCTTTTGAATTCAGGGATCAAACTGAAGATGATCTGATTAATAAATTTATGAATCAGTCACCCAAGCTTGAAAATATGAAATGCCAAATGTTGAAAACAGTCCTCGAACATGAAGATCAAGAGGATCTTGTGTAATGTTCCTTTTTAAGTAATGTCAGCAATCAGCAATCTATTCCAGATATTGACTGAAGGGGAATTTACCGGATATGTCACCTTCTCAAGGAAGTCTGAGAACCGGAGGCTATCTAGCCCTTTTCAGACTCTGTCTATAGAGCTTATTGAAGAATCCCACTCAAAAGTGAGCTACAGCATTATGCAAAAATATACATGAGAATACCATGAAGAAACAACATTATTTTATGAGCTGTGAGACAAGAAGATGTAGATAGCCAAAAAATTATGTTATAGAATTAAGAAGAGTACAAGTTCTTTATGAAACATCAACTCAAGAAAGGAAATGCAAGCCTTAACAATACATGTACATGAAATGAAAGAAAAATACTAGTTCTACATAAACCGAGGCTATGAGGATGCAGTCTATGACAAAATACTACTGCAAAATGATGTCAATACAAGAATATGACAATATATGGATCAAATACAATATGGGAGCAAAGCTCTAACCCTTAGAAGCAAAAATACCTCAATCCTCCAAGGGGTTGGCTGAAATATACAAAATGGAAAAAATACTGGAGTTGTTGGGCAGCTGCTGCAACTAAAATCTGGAACTCAATCAAGAAGGCTGAAGAAGATGAGAAATATGAAGTAATCCTTATCCAATGTATCTCCAAAAAGGAAGGCTGATCCTTAAACTTGAGATCTCACCCTCCAATCAACTCTGCAAAACCCAGCAGCAAATGCACTATGAAAATAACATAGTCACTGGAGCAAAATGTGAAGTAGGGGAAATAATATGGGTCGGCTTGATGCCAAGATCTACAAATAAGCTCAAAGGCTTCCAAACTGATCCTCCAAAGGAAAGAAATACCCTCCCTCTAAAAAACAAGCAATGGAAGAGGTGTTGTGAAGTCTCCATTGCGACACCCTACAACACAGTATTATGTTGCTGCAGCAATAACATTTTCCTGGAGGAGGAAGCTTTGGCCTTGAGCCAAGAAATGTGGAAAATGAAGAACCAACCCTCAAGAGGCCTCTCAAGAAGGTGAGGAAATCCTAAACAGGATATTCCCGACAATTCTTGCTAAGCAGCAAAGAATGCTCAATGTCTGAATAGACATGAAATCATAAAAATATGCATGTATGGCAATGGCTCTCCTCCTCTCCATATATAGAAAATGAAGGTTCTCCATGGGACCTACTTTGAATTAGGGTTTCCCTTCCTCTAGAATCTTCCCTCCTACTTTTTCAGGTAGTGCTTTCCACCTCATACCTTGCATTGGTTGACTTGGTCAAACCTATTTCCAAATATCTCCTTTCACACATGAGGGTGTGAAATATTTTTCCATGGTTGATCCCTTTTCATGCTAGAGGGATTTTATTTATGTTTTTATTATCAATTGGGCCTCCTTACCCAATTATTAATCTCCTAAATGAATTTAGACAAAAATTAATGCTCCAATTTATTGAAGAAAAATTTGGAACATTACAGTCCGCCCCTCCCAAATGTTGCTTGTCCCCAAGCAACTGCAAGGACAGAAATGGAAAGTCTCCACTCAAGGCATGGAGTCTGAAATATTATGAGGAAAATATCCTTTATGTGGATCCTCCATCCCCAAGCAATCATCCAAACAAAATGAGCCACCTCCCAACAAGGCAACTCCTAAAAATCTCCTTCCACCTCAAGCTCCAGAAATGAAGGTGGGCTGAAAATCTGAACTTGGAAAGCATCATAGCTTACCCCATGCTATCCTTCTCTCCACTAATGAAAATTTTAGAGTGTCTTCTGATCTTGGGCTGCAAAAGTATTGCACTTAAATGGAAAAATTAAGTAAAATCCTCCAAACAGTTCTCCTCCAACAATGAAGAACAAGCTGGCCCAAAACATATCATCCATGATGAATAGGACATGGTAATCATAGAGTGTCCCAATGAGAAATTTGATCAAATTTCTACATGATGATGCATGATTCAAATAATATCTCACAAGGATACAACACAATTCCATCCACTGCAACCTCAGAAAATTACATGGCCAGCAATGTACAAGATTCATCACATCTACTAAAGGATAGTAAATGGTTGAATATAACAACAATACATGATCAAAAACTTGCCCATGGCTGCACAATGGATGAATATCAATCTCATGGCCCACCTAAAAAGAGAAAAAACATGTGGCTATGGTGGCCATATCTCCTCCCATGCTCACATTAGAACATGTAGTTCAGAAAATGTGATAATTTTTCCCACTCAAGGACACATCCACCTCATGTGTCTTTCTCATAATCATGCTTCCTTTACAAATCTGATATATATCATCAAATTAATTCATGATGAGAAATAATATGAAGAGAATGTTGAAGGTTTCATATGGTGTAAGAAGGTACCAACAACTTCCCAAACAAGTACATCGCAGTTTTACAAGTTGTTGCTTGATGAAAGTACAAGGAAAAATGTTTCTTCTTACATGGTTAATCATGCATGTCTCCATATGATACATGTTAGAGTGTATAAAATGAAGATACAAGTGATGATAAAACATTTTCCCAAGGCCACAAAAGAGATGGCTGCCTCCATCATGTAGATTGGCCCAATATAACTCATGGAGCAATGTGAAAAGCTTGCCCTCTTGTGAAGCAATGCACTGCATAAGAATGGAAATAGTGTGAAAATTAATGAATTCATAAACAAAATTCTCACCTTATTCTAGAAGTAATATGTTACATGGGTCCATAAACGAGTCCTCCATAGTGTTTTGACATGCTATGAAGAAGAATGAACCATGTGCTGCAAGAAGATAATCCTCCTCATGCTTGAAAATCTAAGTCAAGAAGAATATGCCATAGTGATAGATGCCTCTATCCATAATTAACTCCTCTTTTTTCATCAAGTGCAACAAATATGAATTGATCCTAGGACCTATGGGTTATGTATCCACCACATTTCTACTGGGAACACTTCATCCATAAGTCTCTACTCCAAAGTGACAACGTTGTGAGCTTATGCAAATAAGCCCCTGTCAATACAAAACTATGTTCTTAGACATGCTCCTTATCAAAGATTCCTCCAATAATGCTGAAAAAATATGGAATACTCCCAAATATGGAAGAGCTTCCAAATCATCAAATACCAAGGAGATAATTCCATCTTCTCCTCCTGCAACATCATGCAAAGTGTGAGAGAAAATATGCTCTTGCTCTCCGAGGAACAAGCAAAGCAACAAAACATTTTTTTGCCTCCGCATACCTCCATCATACCAATAATTTAATGAAGACATAATGAATGATATCATTATCATATGAACACCATGCATCCATACTCTATTATACTCAATGATGCAAGTATCCAACCTCTTACTCTTACGAAGAGTGTTTTCCAAGTGATGGCCAAACTCTTTCAAGAGTAACTAGCGTAGCCAAGCCTCCTACTACCCAGTATCATAGATTTGCAAGTATCCTCCTAGCTCCCTGCTCATAAACCACATTCACTCAATCACTTGTGGATGCCTCCTTCTTATTCTCATCTTGGTACTCCTCCCATGAGGGCTACCATCCTCCCAAGTCAAATTCCTATCTTTGCAGTTCATGAGATTTTGAAATGCAAGCTTCTCAAGGATCAATGAGACCCTATCAAGACCCAAATAGGTGGTAGGAAAAAACCTCCAATCATGATGTGTATGGCTCAAGGAATTTCCAACACAAGCATGAGAGATGTTATCCATCCTAAGATGTCTTCCATCTTCTATCTGTTCTTGTGAGAAAGGGAGAAAATCTTGCACTCCATGGTGTGTTGAAGTGCACCTCTAATGAGATCTCTCCTTGAGAACTCCCTCTCATCAATATTTTCCCAAAACCAATGAGGTATTGGATCTGAAAGTAGAGGTTTCTCTTTGAGCTGAGAGGAGCTCATTGAGAAAGTGTCATCTTGAAGGGAGAAAGGGTTTCTCACTGCAGGATTTCTACCATCATCCTTCAAGGCTTCAAACCCCAACCTCCAATGTGATGTACAACCCAACAATGTCTCTTGAGAATGATGGTTTGATTCCTTCTTGAGTGTTTCCATGCTGCACAGCGTAGTGAAACCAAGCTGCTCTATAGTAGCAATGGGATTTGACCCTTGGTCATGCAAAGGTGAATCTCAACATTTTTCAAAAGAAGTTGCTGCAACAACAGATTGTGGAAATTCTTTCATACCTTAATGTGCATTTGGAACTTCTTGTAGGGTTGCAAGAGTTCCTTCAAGAGTTCCTTCCTCAAAAGTGTTGGCTGCCCCAACTACTGATTCATGTAGCTGCTCCTCCATGAGTGTCATAGCGTTGTCACAAGGCTCTTCAAATGGTGTTGTGATCTTCTCTTCTTTTGTTCTTTCTCCATCAAAATTTTTGATCAAAATTTGAGTGAAATCTGCAAAAGTTTTCACCCTTGCATGGCTCAAGTGACTGAACCACCATACATAGGCTTCATCCTCCTAGTGCAGCACTGATATTTCAATAGCTTCTTTCTCTACTGCAGGATGTAGTAAGAAAAATCCCTCCAACTTTCTCACCCAATATTTTGCTGTAGATAACCCATCAAAAGTAGACAATAGAAATCTATTTCCTTTGATATCTTTTCTTCTACATGGGCTCTTCTGTTCCTTCAGCTAGATGAAATGAGGAAAATATAGAGTCTCTTTAAAGGCTCTAGGTTGAGATCTATATTCAACAAGGAAATCACTCAGAATTTGGTGATCCAAGTGTCTTCCATGCTCAATGTCTTCTTCTTGATGAGAATAGGAAGTGCATGGTACTTCCTCTTCTTCTTCTTCTTCAATATTCTTGACATCCTTGGAGAGGTCTCCTCTGGATCTGAAGATGGATGAGAATAAAATCGTCCTCTTCAACATTTTGATCTTCTTGGCGAAGACTCATAGGCAGAGCCAAGAAAGTTTCTTTGATACCACTGCAATGTTATTTTTTAAGGAATGTCAGCAATAAATAATCTATTCCAGAGATTGACTGAAGGGGCATTTACCGGATATGTCACCTTCTTAATGAAGTGTGAGAACCAGAGGCTATCTGGCCCTTTTCAGACTCTGTCTATAGAGCTTCTTGAAGAATCCCGCTCAAAAGTGAGCTACAACTTTATGCAAACATATACATCAGCATACCATGAAGATACAACATTTTTTTATGAGATGTGAGACAAGAAGATGTATATAGCCAACAAATGATGTTATAGTAGTAAGAAGAGTATAATTTATTGAGGAAAAATCAACTCAAGAAGGGCAATGCCAGCCTCAACAATACATGTACATGAAATGAAAGAACACTGTTATTTCTACATAAACCCATGCTATGAGGATGCATTGTGTGATAGAATACTACTGAAAAATGATGTAAATACATGAATATGAAAATATATGGCTCAAATACAATAGGGGAGAAAATCTCTAACCCTTAGAAGCAAAAATACATCAATCCTCCAAGGGATTGGCTGAAATATACAAAATGGAAAAAATGCTAGAGTTGTTGGGCAACTGTTGCAACTCAAATCTGAAACCCAATGAAGAAGGCTGAATAAGATTATAAATCTAAAGTAAACCCTCTCCAATGGATCTCCAAAGTGGAAGTCTGATCCTTACACTTGAGATCTCACCCTCGAATCAACTCTGCAAAACCCCACAGCAAATGCACTATAAAAATAACACAGTCACTAGAGAAAATTACACAATAGGGGCAAGAATATGGGTTTTCCTAATGCCAAGATCTAAAAATAAGCTCCAAGGCTTCTAAATTGATCCTCCAAAGGTAAGAAATACCCTCCCTCTAAAAGAAAACCAATGAAAGAGGTGTTGTGAAGTCTCCACTGCAACACCCTACAACATAGTATTATGCTTCTGCAGCAATAACACTGTCCTGGAGGAGGAAGCTTTGGCCTTGAGCCAAGAAATGTGGAGAATGAAGAACCAACCCTCAAGAGGCCTCTCAAAAAGGTGAGGAAATCCTAAAAAGGATTTTCCCAGCAATTCTTGCGAAGCAGCAAAGAATTCTCAATGTATGAGTAGACATGAAATCATAAACATATACATGTATGGAAATGGCTCTCCTCCTCTCCATATATAGTGAATGAAGGCTCTCCATGGGCCCTACTTCGAATTAGGGTTTCCCTTCCTCTAGAATCTTCCCTCCTACATTGTCATGTAGTGCTTTCCACCTCATAACCTGCGTTGGTTGACTTGGTCAAACCTCTTTGCAAATATCTCCTTTCACACATGCGGGTGTGAAAACTGGTTCCATGGTTGATCCCTTTTCATACTAGAGGGATTATATTTATGATTTTATTATCAATTGGGCCTCCTTACCCAATTATTCATATCCTAAATGAATTTAGAAAAAAATTAATGTTCCAATTTATTGAAGAAAAATTTGGAACATTACATCCTGTGATAGACTTCGAGACTCAACATATCTCCACAACTATTGTTCCTAACAACATACCTAATGAGATCGAGCTAGTAAAGGTTCTAAATATTAATGGTGGCTTGGATGACAACCAAATACAGAAACTCATAAAAGTCCTTCGGAAGCACCAAGGTTCATTTGTGTAGCAAGACATGAAGGGTTTAGACCCACAACTGTGCATGCACCACATTTATACTAATAGGTAAACACACCCCGTTAGACAACCCCAAAAAATATTAAACCCACATTTAAAAGATATTCTAAAAGAGGAGCTACAAAAATTGTTAGATGTAAATTTCACTTATGCTATTTTAGATGGCAAATGGGTCTACCCTTTGGTGGTCGTCCCTAAAAAGAATGGGAAGTGGAGAATCTGTGTAGATTATAGAGAATTAAATAAGGCAACAAAAAAAAACCATTTCCCCCTTCCCTTCATTGGCCAAGTCCTTGATACATTGGCTGGGAAACAGTTCTTCTCCTTTCTTGACGGATTCAGCGGAGATAATAAAATCCAAATAGCTCCCGAAAACCAAGATAAGACAAACTTTACCTACCCATGGGGAATTTTTTCTTACATAGTTTTACCATTTGGATTATGTAATGCCCCAGCAACATTTCAGAGAGCCATAATGAGCATTTTTTTCTGACTTAATAAATGAAGGACTTGAAATCCATATGGATGATTTTACACCCTATGGGGAAGATTTTGATCAAGCTCTAGAAATGCTAGAAATAGTGTTAGAATGATGTATTGCTACTAGACTATGTCTAAGAAACGAAAAATGCCACATAATGATGACTGAGGGGGTAATCCTAGGTCAGTACATTTCTGCAGCTAGAATACAAGTAGATCCAACTAAAATAGAGGTAATCCTTCTGTTGGCCACACCTTGTACAGAAACAAAGGTACACAGTTTTCTAGGATATAAAGGATATTATGGAAAATTAAAAAAAAAAATCTTGCAGATATCTGCACCTCTGTTGCATTGACTGGGAATGTTGAATTCCATTTCACTGAAAAATGTAACAATTCTTTTACAAACTTGAAGAGGTTGGTCTCAACAGCACCAATCCTGCGAGGTCCTAGCTAGAAAATGCCCTTTCACATCTCTTCTTATGCATCTGAGACAAAAATAGGAATAGTCCTTCGCCAAGAAGAATACTGAAATCCTTATGCTATTTATTATATCAACAAAAAATATAATCCTGCGAATTAAATTATACAGTGACCGAAAAAGAATTCCTAGCCGTCATTTATGCTATCAATAAATTCAGGCACTATATAACTAGATATCAAGTGTTCCTTTATACTGACCACTCTGCTATTACATATTGAGCTAATAAAGAAATCAAGAATGGGAGAATAACTCGTTGGCAAATGTTGTTGTAGGAATTCGATATAACGGTCATAGACCATCCAAGGAAGGAAAACATGGTCACGGACTTCCTGTCCAGAGTCCCCAAGATAGATGACACACTAACAGTTGATGATCAATTCCCTGATAGCACCTATTTGTTGTAGTGGTCAAAACACCATGGTATGTAGATGTGGAAAATTATCTAGTAGTGGGGAAGCTACCTAGACATTTAACGACAAGAGAACGAAAATTGATTGTACAACACAGTGGAAGATTCTTTTGGATTAGAGGATACTTATTCCATATAAGGGCCAATATGCACATATGAAGATGCATAAGGGAGGAAAAAAACTATGAAATCTTATGAGCCTATCACAATGAACCCTGTAGTGGCCATTTCATAGATTTTCAGACAGGGCATAAAGTGTTGCAATTAGGCTATTATTGGCCTACAATTTTCAAAGGCTCAAAGAAGTATGTCCAGGCCTATGATAGCCACCAGAGAATAGGCTGCCTAGGCCAAGCTAATGAAATGATGCTACAAACATAATTGGTGGTGGAACCATTTGAACGATTGGTGTTGGACTTCGTTGGGCCATTCAACCCCTCATGAAACCAGAAATCCCACATATTAGTTGCCACGGATTATGTCACCAAATGGGTAGAAGTAATGGCCTTGTCAAGAGCCACAAAAGAATCAGTAATTAAGTTTCTCTTTGAGCTATTCGTGCGATACAGCTTGCCAAGGGATGTGATAACCGATGGGGGGTCACAACTCATAGGCAACAAGATCACATCTACCTTAAGAAATCACCATATCATCCACATAGTTATTTCTCCCTACCACCCACAGGCCAATGGACAAGTCAAAAGCACCAATAAAGTCTTGAAGGAAATCCTTACTAAGAGGTAGCAACACACTGTTGGGACTGGAACATTAGACTACCAGAAGCCTTATGGGCTTATCAAACAACCGGGTAAAATACCACTGGATATTCACCATATCAGCTAGTATTTGGGAGATAACCTATCTTCCCTTTTGAGTTCGCAATTAGAACTCTGAGAATAGCCCAGGAAGTGGGATTGGACTTAACATAAGCTCAAGCTAAGAGACTCCAACAAATAAATGAACTAGATGAAATTCATCTACTTTCCCTGCAACACACAACAATCATTCAAAAACAGCAAGCCAAGTGGCACAAAAACCTAATAAAGAGGAAGGTACTTCAAAAAGGAGATTTAGGACTCCTCTATGACTCTAGATTCCAAGACTTTCTAGGATAATTTCAAACAAGGTGGCTTGGTCCATATGAGATTCAAGAAGTACGTAGAAATGGTACCCTCACCTTGACCACCATAGATGGGTCTGGTTCAACATTTTGAGTTAACGGACATAGAGTACGGCTCTATCGCAAACCTCTCATGAAAGAATATTTTTGTCAAAAAGTACGAAATGATCCCACCATCCAAGTTGTGGTGCAAGTGGGTGATAACCCCACAAATTCAAGTACATGAGAGGTTTGACAGCATCACCTGTAAATAATGTATATAATTTATTTTGTATTGTCGTACATTCTTCCCATTTGCAATTTATTATCCTTGTAAGATTATGTTTTTATTGTTGTTAAACTCGAAAAAAAAATTTTGTTCTATCATTGAATGACTGTTGTTAAATTGAACATCTGTCAATTTTTTGTGTTTTTTTATTTTTTCTATTCGATTCATGGACAGGTGTTGTTCAATATTTGAACAATTGTTGTTCAGTCGAATTGAATAGCCTTTGGCTATGTTTTTCTTTTTTCTATTTTATTCGTAGATAGGTGTTGTTCAATATTTGAATGGATGTTGTTCAATCGAATTGAAAAAAAATTGGCGGTGTTTTTCTTTTTGGTGTTCCATTCACAGACAATTTCTGTTAAATATTTGAACGACTACTGTTCAGTCGAATTGGACAACAATTGGCTGTGTTTTTCTTTTTTTTGTTCAATTCACAGATGGTTGTCGTTCAATCTATCAATGGTTGCTGCTCAATTGAATAGCTATTTGCGGTGTTTTTATTTTTTTGTTGTTCAATTCATGAACAAATTTTTTTCAGTCTTTGAATGACCATTGATTCAACAAAAATTAAGCAGCCATTTTTACATTTTTTACTTTTCTGTTCAATTTGTGAATAACTGTTGTTCAAAATATGAACGGTTTTTTTTAGTCGAACTGAATATTTGTTTGTTGGTGTTTTTATTTTTGTTGTTCAATTAGAGAACAGATATTGTTCAATATTTGAACGGTCGTGATTCAACCAAATTGAACAAATTTTTGCTATGTTTTTAATTTTTTAATTCAATTCTTGGATAGCTGTCATTCAGTCTTTGAACGACTGCCAATTAAACAACATTTGAACAGTCGTTTCACGTTTTTAATTTTTCTGTTCAATTCCCAAACAAATGTTGTTCACTTCTTGGATGGCTACTGTTTATTCGAACTGAACAACTGTTCACTGCTATTTTTTTTATTTTTGTTGTTAAATTTGGAAACAACTGTTGTTCGATATTTGAATGGCTACTCTTAATTCGAATTGAACGACCATTTTTGAGCATCTTTTTAATGCTAAGAAATATTTGAATAGCTGCTGCTCAATATCTGAATAGTTGTTGTCGGACAACTTAAATGGCCATTATTTTTTTAATTGATTAACCTTGAGTAGGGAATGGCAGTTAGAAGAGAGAGGGAAAATGGTAAAATTACAAATATGATGGCCCTTTGGCACTATAATTCTTAAACAGGAAGCTGATACTATGCACACATGAAATGAAAGGCTAAGTCACCCACAATTCAAATATGATATCATACAATACAGGACCTTATGATGATATATCTTTTTATACTATTCGAGTAATATGTCCCTACAACATGAAGAAATGGAACAAGGGGTATTAATGATATTGGTTTTTTTCTACTTCTTTCACCATCGCTCACTCTTAAGTAGTCAATGAGCCTCCCTCTATGTATTAAAAAAAGAAAAAATAAATCACTATGTGTTCATGCAAATATTTAAGAGGATAGGGGGTCTCATTACGAGCCAACCTACCATGATTATAGAGATTTAACAAGTGACATGCCCACAATAGCTACCACACCAGGGTAATGACCTTCTCGTCTACTAGAAGGACAGGAGGTCTCATCACGAGCCGGCCTGATCACTCTATTACAATTCTAGTGAATGTCATTGTGACTATCTGGCTACCACACCATCATAGTGACCTCCTTATAAATCAAGATGTTATAATTCAAAAGGAAGTACTACATTTACATGCAAATCTTAAGAGAGGATAGGGGGTCTCATCAAGAGGCAACCTACCATGCTGATAAGGGTGTAGCAAGTGACATGCCCATTATGGCCACCACACCAGGGTAGTGGCCTTCTTAATGACCTGAAGGACAAGAGGTCTCATCATGATCCGACCTGATCACTTTGCTACAACTATAGTGAGTGGCACAATGGTTATCTGGCCGCCATACCAGCATGGTGATCTCTCCATAAAATTTTCAAAAAAAACTATTCTTACATAATGATCTTGGCTCATTTTTTGGGTTAAAATAGCAACCCTGTCGAGGCTATGAATGCGTGTTCGCAGCAGTGCTTCTTCTTGTGGTATGAAAGTATGCTCCTTCAATAGCCAATTTCTTTTATATATAACTTGTCTTCCATTCTTCAACCACAAGCTATTACTCGAATTAGTAATAATTATGATCTACCATAAGAATAACTAACAAAGAAATGTTTACATATTTTGAACTTCAGAATGACAATGCCAATAATTACTTGACTTAGTCTTGCTTCTATAAAAAAAAATTAGTCATGCAAGGACATCATACCCCAATAATGGCTATGTTATTTCCTCTCACCTTCCAGTCACTTCCGCACAAGATAAAATTTTTAAAACTTCTAAATCTGACCTTTTTACTGCATATATTAGCAATTACTCAATCGTCGATTGCTTCACATACAAATTAACATTACCAAATTTTGACGTTCCCCTGTCTACATTCATAAGTGACAAAATATCTCCTGTACTTGAGGGCGTGGGTGCCCTTCCTTTGAGGGAGGGTGTGTAATTGGCCTTAATTCGGCAAGCATGTGAAATCCCTACACAAATCTCATTAGAGGCATCAATAAGACCATAGGAACACTAAAATTAAGCCATGAAGATTATCTACACAGAGCCGCAATATCTTTTCTGCTTGCATACAACATTCAGTTGAAAGAACAGAGCCAAGAAGAAAAAAAATCAGAGGAAAAGATAATATTAACTATGGGAGGAAATACCCTTTGAATCGAGCCTACAAAATTTCCAATTTCAGAGGCAGTGAGTGCCATCCTCTAGCAAGCTAGATGGCTGACATATGTACACAGACTACAAGAATTTGACACGAGAATTTCAATCATTTTTTTTCAGAATCTATAGGAATGGAAAACGAAAGTTAAAGGTTGAACTATACCAGTTATAGAGGGAGTTGTCGCGGAAGTTTCTAGAATACCAGCACAAGGAGAAAGATGGGAAGATAAGCATCTCCTCCTGAGAGAAGTAGTAGCAGCATACCAGGACATGAACGAACCATCGGAATGAAAAAATAGAGGGATTAACCTTGCCTCTTTACACCAGCCATGACAGGAGTTGGCGAAATTCATCCAGAATTTTATTACATGCGAAGGATGTCAGGATGTTGTAAAACCTCAACATATCAAACTTTTAGCTGCACTTAAATAAACAAATTTCAATTAATTTGCTTGCCTTTTTGAAATCCGTATTGCATGATGCTGTTGTTCGATTGAGGAAAGCCAAGAATCCCCAAGCAATGGTTAGTCACCAAGGGTTAGTAAAAATAATCATCATTCATGAGCTAGATATGCAACAGATAGCATGGGATAATTTTGTTAACCTTGAGGCACAAGAACTAGAAGTAAACCCTAAGGGAACTGAAATTGAGCACCCTAGGGTAAATACACCAAGAAAAAAAGGGACCCAAACCTCAAATTTAGAGCCAAGCAGGAAAAATCGGTCTAAGACACGCCAAGGAACCTTGAATCTCGTGGAGGAAGCAGAACCATCCCATGCACCCTTGCAAGAGTTCAAGGAGAAAATGGCCCGAGTCCTAGGAAAGATAAGGAAAAACTATGAATTGAGAAACCCATTAGAAATAGGGAAGCAAGCAGAACTTTTTGATAAACTCACCACCCCCATTAGCTCTAGTCACACTTACATCCTACTTGACCAAGAGGAACTGTGAGATGATGAGGCTTTATGTCATATCGATAATTACGAAGTGTATAGTGATGGATAGATAGAGGAGAGATTGGAATCATAGGATCATTTAGGTGACATTGTACTTGTGGATCAGAGCACACACACAGAGACAAACCCTTTGCCACTAGGATGTGGCATCACTCATCCAAGTCAGGACCCTCACATTGAGGTAAATTCTGAAGACGTAATCAGAAACACCATTTTAGACGCTATCCCTAAAAATGGGAATTTCACTCCCCTACCACCTACTGAAATAAGGACAGGTGAAGATTCAGATGAAAAGAGAAGTGAGAAACTAAGAAGGACCTGTAAGAGATTGATGAAATTGGTAAAATATCTCAGAAAACAACTGAAGAAAGAAAGAAGGGCCTGGAAGCCAAAGACAGAAGCCTCTATTGTAGGAACTCAAACAGAACCAATAAATACTGTGGAAAGCGAAATGCAAACTGACTTAACCAACACTGTGGAAACTAGAATACAAACCAATTTGATAACTAGTAATGAAATTGAAATACAAACCAACCTAGTGGACACCACTGAGGCTGAAGTGAAGATAGAACTGGAAAACACCATCGAAGAATCCACCGAAACTGAGAAGAATTTTATAGAGCAAAAGGGGACCCAAACAGAGGAAATCCCTACCTATGCCCATCTAGTAGAGAAAGCTGCCAACTAGAAATTATGCAATGAACTAGTGCAAGTGCGACATGAACTAACGCAGTGCAGGAAGGAGGTGGTGCCATTACAAGAATATCAGGCACTGTTGAAATATTTCATTGACCTCTCTGCCACATAATATGAGACATTGGCCTAGCTTAGAGGAGAGTAGGAAAAGGTTAAAGTGGTAGAAGAGCAAGTGGAGCAAGCTAAGAAGAAAATCTCTACAATTTTCTCTCTATATAATGATGTGTTATCATGCAGAGCTCCGACAACCAACTATGCCATGTTCCTAACATAATGGTATTAACTCTTGAAAGTTAAATATGTCAGGCCAGGAAAACCCACTACTTTGAGGACCATAGAAGAATCTTTCCATTGTTGTAATGATCAGGATGAGCAGGTCCAATGCCTCCTGTGTGAGCTTTACATGCACAAATTCTTCTTAGAAGAAGACATGGATAGCAACCCTAGCCCCTTCATAGGGGATGTGCAGCTGCAAGCCTTCCTTTCATTTGCTAAAAAGCAGATCAGGTGGGCCAAAGCCTATGACATCTTCCCGAAAAGAGAGCATAGTCTAGATTTATGGGTCAAGGGGGAGCCTACAAAACCTCTACAACTATTCATCTAGCACAAAAACTTGATGAGAAGGCAAGGTGTGAGGACTAGGCTAGGACCCATCCATAAATATATCATAGAAAATGCACAAGAATAATTTGGGGACATTCTTGAAGTGGCCTTAGCAGCAGCCAAGCAAATATGGATGGCATCGATGAACAATGTGAAGAATATGGAGCCATTTAGTTACAGGAATTTCAAGGCTCCTGCCTCCGGATTCCTTTCATATAGTAGCCCGGTCTACATCATGAGGCCTACCTGGTTGGGATGCAGATACAGAAACCCTCTCCTCTGGCATCCTCCCGAGGATTATAATCAAAACTACGAATTACCAGAAGGAGCCATAGACGCTGCCTTTGCACTCATGAAACGAAAACAAGGCTTCAGAGCATTCAACGAAAAGTCCTACCCTGCTTACTCCTTAATGCAGCTACATCTCAATAATTTTTTTGCTTTAGGACATGCAACTAGGTAAGCAGGGGAGTATGTTGGGCCCAAATCAAGGTATGTTCTCACCCTATGAGTACTTCAAATTATGTTATAATTTCGGGGCAATTCCTCCTCATATTAACAATAAAGAGAATAAAAGATTATGAAAACAAGAACAATTAGAATAATGATGAAAAGGATGTTTTTGTAATAGAAAATTAACTTCTCTTATCTCCGCATGTAGGAAGGTAGAATGACTAGACCAATAGGAAATAAAAGCCAATCAACAGATGCAAACATATGAAATCCTGGTAACTCCTAGCGATTGGCAGAAGGAAGATAGCTGAATTCGAGTCCAAGAACTCAAACGAGAGCTACGCATGATGGGCTGTCATTTGGGAAATACTTTCATATTTTTGAAATCACCTTTAAAAGGGCGAAGGACATAAGAGAAGGGGAGTCGGAGACAGGACCAGAAATTCATTCTGTAATAGACACATCAGAAACAGTTAGTCTAATTGTGTTTTTGTAACATCACTGGATGTAATATAGAGCTTTGAACAATAATCTTTTGAATTTTTTATTGCGCTAGGGCTTCTGGTGGTCTAGGCCTATCCTTTGGAAGTTCCATGCAAGTTTTCATACTCTTTGTAGTTATAGAACCAATCCTTAAGTATCCGATGTAGTTGTAAAGTATATTTCCATTTAATAAATATATAGTTCTCTTTCTTCAGGATTGTTAGAAATTGCGTTCTTGAAGTAGGACAATCGTAATCGTATTTTCGGACTTACGAAAATATTTTATTATCAGTAGATAGTTTCAATTCTTTTAATACCATTGCATTTGAGTTACATATCGTAGGATAAGCTTATTTCAATATTATTTGTCTTTATAAATTGCATTCTTCTTTTAGCATAACGAAGCGTTCAATCATCGATCAATGTTGATTAATTAAGTCATAAAGACAATTCCATTGCAAAATTACTTAAATAATTGTTGTACGATTTATTTAATTCACGTCAGTTATACTATTGTTCCATTAATGTTCAGCTTAGTTCTCCTACTGTTCCATTACTGTTGAACTAGTTATACTACTATTCCATTACATCTTAGTTTGCTAGATTGCTGATTCAATTCAATTCAATTACTGTTTAGCTTAGTTAGACTGTTGTTCCATTCAATTCCATTGTTGTTTAGTTTATTTTTGAATTCAATTCAACTTTTTCTTGATTTCTCTAGATTGTTGTTCGGTTCAGTTAGACTGTTTTTTAATTCCATTAGATAGATGCAAAATCTTGTTGCTCAATCTTAGGTTAAAAACCAATCAAAGCCACCCCTTGTAGGATAATTAAACTTAGGAAGTTAGCAAATTATTCATCATAAGTGGCAAGGAACATCCGTTAGATGACTTGAATCACATATATTGTGCCAACACTCTTGGAATAAAAAGACTTACCCTAGGTTGATAATTAAATGAGAAAGCACTAGTGTTGTCCATAAAAAGCCACCTCTTTTAGCACCAACAATAGGCTTTGGATGGAGGCTCTATGACTGAGCTACTATGTAGTTCAAGAAAGAAATGGGCATTCTTGAGCCTTGATACTATGTAGTCTGCAATTCAAACTGGATTGAGGGACATGACTATGCAGTTTCCAGAGTTAGTGGGGACAAGAAGTAGGGTGAGAGTTGGGATTTCCAATTACGCAATTCAAGAGTTCAATGAAGCCTCAAGAAATATGTAGTGCATAGTTCTAAGGTTCTAGGTATGAGCTTGTGTATTGAAGTTACAAAGTGTGCAATTGATTCAGGTTGAAGGCCTTAACTACGCAATTCTGGAGGTCAAGGTCGAGCCTTGCTCACAAAAACTGCGCAATGGATTAGTCTTAGGAAGACAGTATTACACACTACATAGTTCCAAGAAGCAAGGTCACAAACATAGGAATTATATTATTTATTACACAACTTAGAGAAGGCATGGAGAAGATGAGTTTCTTGGTCAAAAAGTTTTCTGGAAAAAATGACTATGTGTGGGACAGATGAGATTGATGTGAACATTGATGGAATTTGACTATGATCACACACTTAACATACTTGACTAATCAAACAAGATAGATCATTTGAGACATAGAGAAAAATCATTCTCCTCTATTTGATAGCTTTAGGACCAGTTAGGATAAATGCGACACCATAGATACACTTTATCACGACTGTCACGAAACTTGTGCAATGGTACTTAGAACTTGGGAAATGAGTGTGACGGATACCTAAATGGTTATAACAACTCATTTACAGAAATATTACCTCATGAAATCATGGGAAAAATCCCATACGTTCACTACGATAGCCAACATGGCAAAAGGGGACACTTTTCCTATCTTGCAAAGGGGGTCACAAAAATTTAATATGAGCGATGAAATGATCTTCAAAGTTTGACGACAACCATAAATAAGAACAAATAAGTCTATGAAATTTGGTATAGGCTAAAATTTTTAAGGGGGTTGAAGTGACTACAACAATAAGTCAATAGGAAGAGGTTCCAATCCTATGTGATCAAGTGAATTTTGTGGTCAATTCATTCAAATGTTTTCTCCATCAGGATTTTAGTATGCCTAATATGAAATAAAATCAAAATAGTGGCACTAAAAATGTCTTCATTCATATATATGATGATTGTGGTTAATTTCTACTTGTCGCATTTTCTAAGCCACTTGAATTCAATGATCCACTTCCATAAAGTTGAGATACATTTCAGGCAGTCGAGCGCTTCAAATATTGGCGATGGTTATGTTAGGTTTTCATAATCCTATTGAGATATATGAAATAAGGTGGATCTGTGTTTTCACGCATAATTATTTCCTTAAAATTTATCCTTTTGGTGTGACTTCATTCTTAAAGGGCTTTCTATGTTTCCAGGTTAATCTTCCTGATCCTCAAGATAAACTATGTGATCAGATATAGGATTCTTGATTGGTTAGTTCCTTTTCATCTGAATCACTTGTATTATACCAAGGATTAGACACAACATCTTCATAAATCCTTATAGCCTCAAAGCATGTCATTCTAGCTATCAAGATAAGGGGCATCTTGGGGTGGAGGATTTTTGTTTATCAAATTCTTCTAAATTCAATAAACTCTTATCCGTTTTTTGTATGTCATGAAGTTAATCACCTTCTTGGTACATTATGACTTCTTGATTTTTTTCAAATTCCTAAGTCATTCAGTGAATCAAAACATTTCTGTGAATATGGATATTATATTAAAATTCACACATGAGAATCAAGAACCTTATATGTTGATCCACAAATCTGATCATAATATCATAGATTCTCTTTGTGATCTGAAAGAGTTAACTAAAAATTTATTTTATCATGATTCTTATGGTTTTAAAATTGGTTTCTTTGAATACCAATATCCTATCACCGAATGTCTAGAACAATCCTAAATGTCAAGCTCCTAGGCTAATAATAATTTTTGATCTTTCTTGATTTTTGAAAAAATTGAAAACAAAGGTGAATGCACATTTGCAAGTATCCTTCAAGGTTTTATTATCAACATTTCAATAAAAAAGGTAATCATTTAGATTGTCTTAGAGGATTCGGTATGGCACATCCTTTTGATAATGAGAAATACCTGCAGTTCATTGTGCAAATTTTTCAAGTTGTTGCTTTTGTTTTTCATATTACTTTATATTTATTTTGATTTCTCTTATCTTTCTGATTGTAGTTATGGAACTCTAGTGGCTACATTGTAAATTTAATTACACTTAGTGCTGGCCTTCTAGCTAATTAGGTTAGGAGTAGGTCTAGCTGAATTTTATTTTTTGTTGTACAGTTATATTGCATTTTATTTGTTTAGTCTTCGCATTGTTTCCTAATTCTTGTCTCGCATGTTTCTTTTAGTCTAGTCCTCCATTTTATTTTCCCATTTGGTTTTGTTTCATTGTTTTATCATGTCTTTTCTTCTGTGCTTTTCTTAATAAAACTTTGCATGAAAGATTGTCTTGTTTGGTACAAAAGACAATGTAGAAAACTTGAAAAGGGAAATAGTGATGACGAAAGATAATTTGCTAATTTTTTACCTCTTATTTGTTTTCATTTATACAGTTTTAAATTTTATGATGTCTGAATGGAAAATATGATTTCTTCCATATGTAAAGAATTTGGTCAAGCTACAAATCCCCTATCTTTATTGGGATATTCACTCCAGATTCAACCTTTCATTGAATGGTATTTTGACCTTTAGAATAAAATTGGTAGAGAAGGGAAACGAGAAAAAATGTAAACAAGAAATTAACTTTGGTTTCTTTCAAATCCCTTAAACAAGGAACCAACCTATCTTAAAAATTAAATAAGCCAATATCCCTCTTCCAATGTCAAAATAAATAAGTTCCTTTGCACATTCTATTTGTGACTAAATAAACAAGTGAAAAAGAGGAATTATTATTGTGGAGAGAGGTGAAGAAAGAAACTTCACTGGCGTACAAACCAGGCTCGTTGGCGGTGAAGAAATGCTTGTGATTCCCTGAGGTGACTCCACCAAGATATTCACTACGCTCGATGGAACTCAAGAAACACTGGGGAATGTGATTATCAAATCTTGGTATACTTATTATCATTCTGTGTTATTGAACCAATTGAGGTGTGACTAGTCCTATGTTGATGTGTTTCAGGCTGAGTAAGGAATAGAAGATACCATATCTTTATCTGGGATAGCTGGAAAGGTCGGGTTAATCTACATGGCGAATCAATACTACCATAAATACCAATAAATTTCACTTTAATAGAAAATGTAAATAGAGAATATAGAATTCTACTAGTGTGTCACCAAGTATTGGCGTTGTGACCAATGCCCTCTAGTTTTTTTCCTACGCTCGAATTTAGCAGCCTACTAAGGGTCCTGTGATTTATCACCTCATGGTTACTTCATGGTTGGTTGATTTTTTCTAAATGTTTAAGTATTATTCTTAGACTCTAACTGTTAAAGTCACTTGATCACATATTATTAGTCGTTGATAAATGCATGAGTTCACCTTTGTTATGCAATCCCAGACAATATACAATCTATGTGAACTTTCATTTGATAGTCTCATTCTCACTATGGTTGTGACTATACTTCTATTTCGGTGATTATTCCCAACTCTTGTTTTCGCACACCTTTGGTTTCATAAGTTTCGATTTCACATTTGTGATTATAATTGTTTCTTTATTTAAGTTTAACAAGTGGAATTTTCATGTTATATTTTATTTGGAATGTGTTGCTTCAAGTTTCTTTACATTTTTCAAGTGTCATATTCACATTTTCTCATCGTAGAAAGTGTTGCTTCTTAGTATTTTCAGTCGTGTATGTGTGGTACCTTTGCATATAATTAGAGTTACTTCTGGAATTCACTTCTCCATTATATGGTCTTATATGCCATAAGGATACATGTTGTACAAATTCCTAGAACTTAGTGCACTTGTTCATTACAATTGACCCTTGTCTCACAACATGTATTCCAAGTGTCATAATGTGGTATATTAAAAATAACACTTAGAAGTAAGTGTTGATTTGTTTTTGTTTCAAGGTGTGATTCTGTTTCATGAGATGTATGCATATTCCTGGCTTGTATCGATGACTTCCATGTATGTGATCTTGATTTGAGTTTTCCTTGGATGTCTTCTCCTCTCTTACTCTATTGGTATTAGAATCAGATATTTTGGAGCTCTACTTGGTTTTAATACCAAGTGAAAGTTATGAAAGCCTCAATCCTTGGATAAGTGATTATCAAAACATATTCATAGGCCTCATTGGCTATATATCTCTCTCCTAGATTTGTGCATATAGTTTTCCATAAGGTCATATCCTATGGTTACACATTCATAAACTTCAATGCATAGTCACCTAGCACTGATTGCTTGTATTGAATCATTGCACTAATTTTTGAGTAGTTATACCTTTTATAACACATGAAGCACTTCTAGTGGCCCTCTGTAAGAGAACATTTTTCCATACAATGTCTCTTACCTTTCACAATGCATTAATCCTATCCCTGAGAAACATGAATTTCCTTCCACTACTTTCCATAGCCAACTATGTAATATCATCTCCCATCGAGCCATCCTAGATGCATAGTGCATATTTAGTGAACATTCAACCATTTTTTAAGAAAATTGTGCCCAAAAAAATTATGATATCCCTTTTAGAGTGAACTTTGGTAAAATAAGGATCCTGAGAGCACACTTCCAGAGAATAAGGGTTGTGTGTCCCTCTCAGAGTGAACATTAGACAAACATGGTATATCTCTTACACAGTCTTGACTAAAAGGGTGCTTGTCCTTATCTCTTATGAGTACATCCTACCCTCTATTAGTCTCTCTCTCTCTCTCTCTCTCTCTCTCTCTCTCTCTCTCTCTCTCTCCCTGAGTGAATGAAACAGTTTTAATAAATAGTGGGGTCATCCCTTACTCATTGTCTAACTCAATTGCAATTTCACGCTCTCCTAAACCTTTGGGCCTAGCACAATTTTAAAGTTGGGATTTCATGGATGGCTACTGACAGTAAATGTCTTGGCATATATGTGAAAAACCATGTCAAAGATGTGTTGGATAGTCGACATTGTCTAAAAATCAACATGCGTGTTGGAATTGTTTTCTACCTGACTAGAATTGAGGTTTTTTGTAGGAAATGTTGGAATTTATGTGCATGGTTTTCCAATATCAGGGGGATTCCCATGGTTTTTGTATTCTCTTGTAGATTATCATCATACTTGTAGGATTATTGGATAAGCCATAATAGGATGCTATGATGATGATTATGATTGTTGGGAGTCCCATATTTTGTGGGAGATTATGCCCCATTTGTTTAGGTTAGTGATCTTGGAGATGGAATAGTTAGATTGTGCTCGTAAAGAGCTCCAATGATATGTGGAAGTATATAAATGGCCCGACGGATCAAAATTTATTGGCAAGTAAAGTGACAACCTCCAAATTCATAGTAGAAATTCACAAAAGCACGAAAGTGCCGAAGTCTGAAACTCTTTTAATAAGTTACATGGGATGGTCTCCATGGAAAATTTTAGGGGCTAATATTCACACGTGAGCTAATTTTCCATGATTTTTCCACAAACAATATTTACCAATTTCCATATTTTATAAAAATTATTCCCCCAAATCTTACAACATAAAATTATTTTACCTTTAAAATCTCTAGCATTAGATAGACAAGATATATACAACCATTATAAATTTGAATAATCATACAAATATATTAATGATCATTTTATATTTTCCATATTAAGGACTAGTGATATTTTCGAATGTTTTTAAACTTCGAGATACTTTTCCATCATTAAAATTTTTCCAAATGGTCTCGAGTTAGGGTAGCGAGAACAATGTGTGGAAACATGGAAGCTCGAAAGCCCAAAATCCTAGAAATTTATTAATAATGTGAGGTTTTGTTGTACTATACAACAAACCTCCCCATTTTTAAATTTTATAATAAAACCCATTTAAAAATAGGTCCCCTTTTTTAAATATCTTTTTCCCTAAATAGAAATAAAAGATCCATGAATAAAAGGATGCATATCACATTTTTATTCAGAAAGTGTACAAACATTAAAAAAAATTCCAATTCGATGAGTTAGAAGACCTTTAAACATATTTGAACATATTATAAAGAATTTATAATTAATAATATGTTAATATGAACAGTAATCGAAATCGGAAATTTGGAGAAGTATTTTAACAAGTTGTTTTTTCTTGGAAAAGTTCAAATGCAATTGCGCTCAATCGCAATCGCATTTCGGGAGAAATTTAAGTATTGCATTTCTTTCGTTGTAATTTTCGATGCGATTAGACTCAATCGCAATCACATTTTTGGAGATATTATTAAATGAACCGTTCCATTTTAAATCTCCGATGCGATCAGGATTTGGTAGAAAGCATTTTCGCATTTCCTTTCAAACAAATTTCAATTCAATTGTCGCAATCGGAAAATCGACATGAATTATGTTGTATTATTTTGCGCACCATTGAAGACTTGTGATGTGATTGTTACTTCATATTTATATTTATTCATCGCATCACAAAGAATCAAAAGTGAATTCTAACATTTATTCCAAGGGTGCGCCGATTTCTGATTGTATGTGAACATTAACTGAAAATCAGACAAAATATCATGGGTATTTTTGTTTTCAATGCATGAAAGTGACCCCTTAGAGAGAATTTATGTTATAAATATGGGGAGATTAGATGGTAATTAAATAAATATATCTTTGGATAGTTTTTCTCATTATTTTGTTTTATTTCGGCTCAAGGCATTCATTTGAATTGCAGAACAAAAGTTCGAATCCTTTCATTCGCAGAACCAGAGAGAATTTGGCTGACACTGAAATGTCAAAGAGAAGCAGAAAATCTAAAGCTGCTTTTGTTTCAAAAGCCCCTGTATTAACCATGCTACCCAAGGAGAAACTGGTGAGGCTCAAGCTAGTCACAGACACTTCCTATCAAGGACTGGGGAAGATGACATGGGAGAATGTATATAATTTGATTGAAAAAGAGAAACCTAGGGTTATTGTGCCTAAGGAAACTGTTCCAGATCAAGAATATTTATACTCTGACTCTGAAACTCAACTCAGTGCATTTGCAAATTCATTTTTACACCGAGTTTCTGCCTGGGCAAACATTTTTCCCTACTATGATGTTTTCAGATGGGTCATTGATAATGTGACCATTAAAAATAGGACTTTTGTTTCTGCTTCTGGATCAGTGTTTGAGTCATTCAGGGAAGAAGATATTAAAGCAATGTACCACCTTCCCAACTTGCAAAATATTTACAGCAAAGACTTCCTTAAGGAATATGCTGCAAAACATCCAAACCAGACAGAGCCAATCAAAGAATGGAGGAATAACCTTGAGAAGCATAACCAGGAGGCATCAGGTATGTACTCTATGGAGTCTCTATCGCCTCCATATTTTTATGCCGCAACGATGATGTGTAGGTTGTTTGGGAATGATAACTCTGCTAGGTTTTCTATTCAAATAGTCCCGTTAATTCATTATGCTGTTAATTCTGAAATTTTGGATTTGGCTGTCATTTTTTCAGTTAAGATAGCCAATCGAATTATTGAGTACAGAAGGGAAAAGAACTCGTGTAATTCCACCCCTTTCCATATTTTTTCTTATATCTTAGATGCCCTCTATTTTAATTTTGAAATCCCCATGCTAGGTTGGAAATGGACTCCAAAATAACCTGTCCCTATTCATGCGTATCACAAATTATTATCGAAGGAAAATTGCAAACATAATGTTTACAGAGTCTGCCATGGTCTTCTCATTCCAATTTACCAAACCATTTTTGGCCATTTCCCTCCTAGACTTTCCAATAAAGCCAAGATTGATTTGTCCTCTATCAGAGATTGGTTCGGGGAAGAAAAATTCACTTATATCAGAATTTTTGGGAGTATTTTTGAGCCACATATCCTTCCCCTATACGTTCCATATAAGTTGTTAGCTCAAGAGATTTCTTACCAACTGACAGTAGAAGAAATTTCTAGAATTTTGAAAATAAATAAAAAGCTTATGTGGCCTACCTTCCCTTTCAAGTGTGGTGATTATACTCTTAATAGTTTCTCTCATGCTGAGAAAGAAGTTGGTAAGATTTCTAATCTTAAACTTTCAACAATTCCTGAAGGACAATATGACCAAAGGCAAGTGGCATATGATTTTACTACCTCTGTTTCGATTGCTCGGTTCGAACATGAACTAGACATTTTTAAGATTTATTTGTTTCCGTGGATGATATATCCCAAGTTTTTTATTTAGCCAATTCCAAGTTACAGGCTGAGGAAATGAAATTTTTTTTGTTGTTTAGAAGTCAGAGGTTACTTGAAGTGCCTCTTGATCAGTTGAGAGCTCTTACACAAGAGGAAGCATCACAACAGAAAGAAGCAGGAAGTACTTCTGATAAAGAGGTAACAGAAGCTGATCTTGTTCTGGGGAAAAAGGATGACAGTAGCAAAGCTGACACTGCGAAGACAGAAACAACTGCTCAAAAATATACACAGAAGCCTTTAGTTCAAACAGGAAAAGAGAACATGGGTACTGATGCCCATGTACATATTGAGAAAGGAAGCACAGAAAGTAAAAAAACTGAACAGGCACCCAAGAATGATATAAACAATAATGCAGGTTCTCAACTTGGAGGACAAATAGATACTAAATTGGTTGTTTCTCCTCATTTGCTGAGTCAATATAAAAAAAATTCCCAGTAGATACGACTGCAAAACACTCCTCAAGTTGATAATCCCAAAGATCAGGATGTAGAAATCATTCCTGAAAACCCCATAGGAGAAATTATGCTAAAGATAGAAGAAATCCCTCCTTTAGATATATTCTATAGTCCCAAACATAGGGTTGTGGTGAGAAAATAGAGAAAAAGGAGTAGAACGGATGAAGATGCACTTTTAGCATCATAGGGTGAATTTCTAAATATTGTTTATAAAAATGCTAAGGTGGATCCATTTGAGGATCTCACCAAATTGTCTCAATATGCCGGTGCCTATAGTGCTGCCACTATAGATAAATATTCCGAAGTTACACAGTTGGTAAAACAAAAGGATGTACAAATCACTATTTTTAAATAACAGGTTGTAGGAGATCAAGAAAAGATTATTCAGCTGGAATAGTGAGTATAGGATGCAAAACTCAGAACTAAACAACTAGAAGAGCATCTCAGCCTTGAAAAGAAGAATATTGATGAACAAGTCTTGGACAAACAACAGCAGTTGAATCAAGAGGTAGAAAAGCTACAAAATCTTCTACAAAGTGAGAAAATTTTAAAGACTGAACAAGAAAAAATGTGCCAATCAACATTGGACAAGTTCAAGGATTATCCTAGGTTAGATTAATTCATAATTGAAGCTCCTGAAATAAACAAACTGCTATCTCAACAATTAAATGAATTTTATCTGAAGTTGACACAAATTGATCCTTTGTGTGAAATAACATCATCTTTGATAGATAAATCAGTCACTCTTAGGCAAGAAATTGATGATGCTGATGATAAAATTTTTGAGTTCCTTTCATGGCAGGATACAGAGCAGGAAAGAAAAGCTAATCTTCCTGGAATTGAAGAGAGACATGAGGAAATTTTTTTTATGGAATGGGAACAACATATGATGAAATCAAAAAGAGCCATATCAAGGGCTAAAGGTTTAATGAATAATACAACACAATTGATTAATGACAGCTTGTACGCTACCAATTTGATCTTAGATTGTACCCCAGGAAAGTTACCTGAGGTAAAAGAAGCTGATTCTAGGTGGAAGGAAGAGATAATCAATAAAAATCAACATATTAGCAAACTTCAAGGAATTTCATGGGATATTATGTGGACTTACCTGATCAAGCCACACAACCAACAGATGGCCATAAAATTCCTTTCGAATGCTATTCATTGTATCATTCCTAAATTTTCTAATGCTACATACATGGGGCAATTACATTAAAAAATGAGTCAGCCAACAGAAGTCCAAGATATGCTCAATATCTGCCACCTTCGCACATCCACCTCAATTGATGATCAATGAGTTAGTCTATTACAAGCTCATATTTCTGTTTCATATTTCTTTTTTTTTAATTTTAGATAGATTGTAGGAAGAGTTTTAGTTTTTTTTTTTTGTTAAGTACCTATTTAAACCCCTTTCATGCTTTTAGAAAAGTGTCCTTAATTTGTAATATTTTTGACTTGGGGATTACATTTTTGTACTCCATTTGCTCCTATATTCTTTTATAAAGGATCACATCTGGTGATTCTATGTGGAATTATTTTTAAGAATTGCATTTCTGTACCTTGGAGTTGATTTTGCATTGGAATTGCTGGATTAGAGTATCAGATTTCATTTGAAAGTCTCAATATGGATATGGTATTTCTATCTATTCACTGTTTGTTTCTTTTGTTAAATGATATTATCTTTTAAATTTGCTATCATTTATATGTACTTTGTTTCATAATATTTCTTTATATATATATCATTTCTGAGTATATTGCAAATATTTATCTTTTATAGTATATGCAAACGATATACAATGATGAATACAATATGTTAATATAACTATGTTTAATTTCTTAAACATAGTTATCTTTATTTGTTGCTGCACATTTCAATTAAGCGGTAATACATTTGAATGTTTATTGTTCAATTGAAACAATTTAAAGTTGTATTCACATATGATTCCCCGGTTAGTTTTAGAATTTTTTATCAGTATTTAAATTAGATTATTTATTATTTTTATTTCAGTCATTTAGTCCCATTTTCCCTTCATTCAGCCATTCCATTACCAACCCATTCAAATTAGTAGGAAATTGGTCCTATAAATCCAGTCGGAGCCACCGTCCCAAATGGAAAAGGAGTTGTCTTAAGGTCCTGACCGGGTGGTTATCCCCCAATGTTTGAAGCGGTGATTTTCAAGGATTCAACATTTTTGGCACTAGAAGGAGGGCCATAAGCTATGAATGGAAGATGAATCTAAATCCGAAAGCCATTCTAAGAGCACATCACCCTCATCACCTTCAATTTCTTTCACATCTCAAATCACAAGAGAAGAAATTGAGGAAAGTATTCAAACATCCACTACCAAAGTTTCAGATCAATCAGATAATCCAACTCTTGAGTCCCCTGACATTGAGGCCTTGACCCATAAAATTCAAGGATTCTCATTATCATTAGAAGAATCAGAATTATCTGAAGGTAGTGTCTCTTCGCAGTTTGTTTCTTCCAAACCTCTTACTAGATCACAAAGTGAAAAACTTGGAATTTCCCAAAAATAATTTCCTATTCCTAGTAGGGTAAAATCAAGAAAAACTCCATCGGAAACAAAAAGTGGTACTAGTTCTTAATTTCATATTCAATCATCTGTTTCCCAAGCTCCAAATCAGGAAAGTAAAATAGTCTCATCTACATCTACTCAATCTTCATCTCCTCAAACTACATCTACTCAAACATTAATTGTCTCTTCCGATACTTCAACTGTTACTACTCATATACCAGTTATCCCTTCTAGTTCATATACCATCGTTACAATAATGGCACAACTAGCACGAAGACCATGGACCAGACCAGGAGCTATGAATATGGCTGCATATTTGCATGATCTACCCGATCATCCTAAAAAATGGCTCCCAAAGTTTAGTCCAGATAGTGGTATATTAGCTGAAGAACATATCAATAAATGCATGCTTGCTATAAATCTGAATCAAGTGGTGCATGAAGATGTTGTAGTCCGATTATTTCCCTATACTTTACAAGGAACATTAGGATCCTAGTACTTTTCCTTACCTGGTGATTCTATCACTGACTGGGATATGTTTGAGGAACAATTTTTAACTAAATATGGAGATGATAGATTAGTTACTACTCTAATTAATGATCTCTCCAATTTAAAGACTCAATCAAAGGAACCCATTAAAGACTTTAACTCACGATTTAATAAAATCTTGAACAAGATCCCTGCAAAATCTAAACCTAGTAAACAAGTTAGAAGTGAATGATACATTAACGCTTTACCCTTAAATATAGCGATTTTCGTAGATAGAGCTGCAAAGCCAACTTTAGCTGAAAATATGAAGGAGGCTATTTCAGTGGAAAAGAGAATGATTGCTCTTGATAAGAAAAATTCTATTAGGGAAAGAAAGTCAAAGAATTATGTATCAAATCTTTCAGTGAAAATCACTCCATTGTGATTTTCACCGAAAGATTTGATACATAATTTATGGATCACAGAAGTCAAATTCCTAATAAAGTCAAAGAATTTCACTTTTAAAGATGATTCCAAGAAAAATACACCAAGAGATCCATATGACATGGAAGGTTTACAGAAATTCCTTAAAACCATGTCTAATGAGATGGTTGAAATCAAAAAGGAGGTAGCAGAAACTTCTACAAAGAGACCATTTAGAAATTTCAAGAGAAATCAAACTGAATCAAAACCTCCCAATGCAATTTCCAATGCAGAATCAGAAGATGAAGAAGAAGAAGAGAATCCTCTAATATCAGACAAAGAAGATGAAAGAGAAGAAGAAGTTGAACTAAATGGAATGTGGGATTTCATTCTCCCTAATTTAAATAGTGACATGGAACAAGAAGCTATGCCTGTAAGCACAACGGGAAAATTGACATCGGAACCTGTTCAAACTATTCTGAAGAATAAAAATACAACTCCAAGTACCAAAGACAAAATTCCTGCAAAAAAAAACTTCTTCATTACCCACTCAGAATCAGCCATCATCTCCCAATCCTCCCACATCAACATCCAAAACTCTGGTAGTATCAGATATGATGGATTATAATATCATTGAGGAAATGAAAAATACTAGAGAAAAAATATCATTACATGAACTCAGTAAACTTAAACATCAACAAAATATGCTATTAAAAAATTTAAACGCTACACCCATTGCTCCTCTACCTAGTGGTGTAGTAGCTAAAGCAACTAAAGGGACTCGTAAACCACCAAACGAAGTAGATGCAGTTGATACTGTTCTTATTGGAGAAAGATCAAATTCTCAGAAACCTCCATTTATTTTGACTTATGAAATCTAAAATAAGAACTTACATAATTGTTTAGTTGATTCTGGAGCATATTCCAATACAATGCCTTCTTCAGTCTGTGCTAAATTGAATATTGAACCACAGAAGTCTGTTGTTGATATTGTACAATTGGATCGCTCTAAGGTTCAAGTTATTGGAGAAATCAATTCAGTTACCATTAGACTAGCTTCTGACCCTAGGATTGTCCAAGGAATTGATATTCTAATTGCACATATTCCAGAATTCTATGGGTTGGTCTTAAGCAGGGACTGGTCTGCAAAACTTAATGGTTATATCTCAACCGATTATTCACATATGTGGCTTCCCTACAAAGGGAAACCTAATCAAATCAAAGTCGAACAAGAAAAACATATGACTCACACTGTAACTAAATTCGAGCAACCTAATGAACCTATAGCTTTCAACAATAAAATTCTTGGAGGTTACTCTGCTGAGTCTTTTCTTGGAAATTTTACTGCACCACAATCACCATTCTCTGTAAATACTTTTGTTTCTCAAATTGAAATTTTTTCGCAATCTGATTCTTCTAGAATTGTTAATTTTTCTGATTCTTTTGTAGATAAACCTGTTGATAAAACTTTATTTTGATCATTATATTTTGATGGATCAAAATCTAGTGATGGAGCAGGAGTAGGAGGCATCCTAACTGATCCAAATGGAGAGAAGACTATGCTATCATGTAGATTATAATTTGAGTGTACTAATAATACTGTTGAATATGAAGCCTTGATTCAAGGGCTTTATAAGGCCATAGGGTTAAATGTAAAATACTTGAAAGTATATGGAGATTCTGAAATTGTCATAAGACAAGTAAGGAATACCATCCATTGTCTTTCAGGTCATCTTAAACACTATCAAACCCTAGTACATGACCTTACCACTCAGTTTCTAGCATTTAATATCTCTTCTATTCCTAGAAATTAAAACACATTAGCTGACATTTTAGCTAATGTTGTGTCCAAACTCCTTCCTGCTGAAGATTTCAGTCCTGATAGATTTTCAGTAGAGTTGATTTTTCGCCCATCTGTCCTAGACAATATTACTAACTAGAGAGTATTCTACCATGATCAATATATTTTGAATTTCTTAACTTCTGAGAAATCATATGATGAACAAATTATTGATGAAGATTATCATGATCTGCAAATTACTTCAAGAAATAATGAAAATCTGATTCCCAAATCTGTTGTTAAACTCGAGGATCTTTATGATATTAAATACAGATTCAAGAAAGTTACTAATGCTAAAATTCAAAGTTCACGTTTGAAGTTTGAATTTCGTCAATATTAGCTCCGACTCTAGACCTAATAATGTTAATCTAGGTCTCAATTTAACTCCAGAAGAAAGATCTGCTTTCATTAAACTTCTGAGTAAATATAAAAATGTCTTCGCTTGGAGTTATGAAGATTTAAAGAATTATGACACTTCTATAATTCAACACACAATTCCAATGCTATCTGATGCTAAGCCTATGCAACATAAGTTAAGAAAGATTCATCCAAATCTTGAAAATCAAATCAAAATAGAACTCAACAAACTTTTGAAAGCCAAAATCATTTTTCCTATAAGGCATTCCAATTGGGTTTCAAATATGGTACCTATTAGGAAGAAAAATGGCGATATTAGAATCTATATTGATTTCAGTAATTTAAACAAGGCATGTCAAAAAGACAACTTCCCATTGCCAACTATGGAGAAAATTCTCCAGAAGGTAGTTGGTTCTGAACAAATGTCCTTCCTTGATGGATTTTCAGGGTATAATCAAACTCTAGTACATCTAGATGATAGGTTGAAAACCACTTTTAGAACCAAATGGGGAACCTATGCTTATCAGAAAATGCCTTTTGGTTTAGTGAATGCAGGAGCTACTTTCCAGAGAGCCATGGACATAGAATTTAAGGGTCTGATTAATAGATCAGTTGTTATTTATCTTGATGACATAACAGTTTATTCAAAGAAGAGATCCAATCATCTACAAGATCTCAAACAAATATTTGAAAGATGTAGAAGATTTGGTATTTCAATAAACCCAAAGAAATCCTTCTTTGCTCTTGATCAAGGAAAAATTTTAGGGTTTGTTGTGTCAAAAGATGGTATATATATCGATCCTGACAGAGTTAAAGAGATTTCTAATATCTCTTTACCTCACAATAAAAGTCCATGAAATCATTTCTAGGTCAGATTAATTTTGTAAAAATATTCATTCCATATTTTTCTCAAACTGTTTTACCTATGCAGAATATGATTAGGAAAAATTCAGTGTTCAAATGGGGATATAAAGAAAAAGAAGCCTCTGAGGCAATCAAGAAGGAAATCATTGATGCACTTGCATTGAATACTCCCAATTATTCCAATAATTTTATTCTGTATACTTTGGCAACCGAAACATCCTATGATGTTGTTTTAATTTAACTCAATGATCAACAAGTTAAAGCATCGATTTCCTTCTTTAGCTCAAATCTACAAGGAGATGATCTAAATTACTCCGATGTTGAAAAAAAAGCCTTCGCTGTATTTAATTCAATCAAACATTTTAGGCCTTTTCTCTTAAAAACACACACAAAGGTTACTGTCCCATTTTTTGCAGTAAGAAAATTACTAATTCAAAGAGAAGTAGGAGAAAAAAGGGCTAATTGGGTGACAGCCTTGCAAGAATATGATATTGACATTAAACTAGCAAAGATTGTTAGAGGACAAGGTTTTTGCAGATTATTAGTGGGAGCTCATAACATACCATAAAATAAAGATCCAAAAAATGTTGTTCAAGTAAGTCAGATAAGTGTTACCGATTCTGAATCACGGTATGCTCATCTGATATTTTACTTGAAAAATGGGTATGCTCCTTCTAATCTCAGCTATAAGAGTAAATGTGCTTCAATATTGAATGCTGCTAAATATGAAATCATTGATGATGTGTTATTCAGGAAAAAATATGATTCAATCCTACTAAGATGTCTTGAAAAGACTGAAGCAAAGAAGGTTTTGCAGGAATTACACGATGGACCAGCAGGTGGGCATTTTGGAGATGATACCATAGCTCACAAAATCATCCATGCTGGATATTATTGGCCTACCCTTTTTAAATATACTCATGATTATGTGAGGAAGTGCAAGATTTGCCAAAATGCTAGTGGAAGATAGAGGAAGCCAACTTTTCCTCTACAGCCAGTAAACATTGAACAACCATTTGAGCAATGGGGGGTCGATATTATTGGTGAGATAACTCATCATTCTTCCAAGAAGCATAAATTCATCCTCACAGCAATATATTACTTCACAAAGTGGGTAGAAGCAATTCCTCTAAAGATAGTCAATTCTGATGCAATTATTGATTTCATCGATCAATTCATCATTACCAGGTTTGGTGTACCTAATGCTATGGTCTTTGACAATGCATCTTATTTCTCTGGTAATAGTATAATGGAGTTTGCAATTAAGAGAGGTTTTAAATTGAAATATTTAGCTAACTATTATCCATAAGGTAATGGTTTACCAGAATCCACCAACAAAAATCTCATAAAGATTATTAAAACGACTATTGATCAAAATCAAAATAATTGGCACAAGTCTTTAATCTTCGCATTATGGGCTGATTGTATTACTTTTAAAGCTTCTATTGGAACTTCACCATTCAATTTAGTTTATGGTAAAGAAGTTGTAATACCATCAAATATAGCTCTTCTATCATTAGCCCTGGTGCAATTCATTGAAGAAAATCCTTCCTCATCCATTTCAATTTTCATTTTTTAGAAGGTAATTCTAAAGAAATTATATGACCAAATTTAGGAGATAAGAGGTCTCATTACGAGCCTACTTACCATGATCATAGGAAGTAATGAAACTGAAATTACCAATACTGCATACCAAAACAGGGTAATTGCTTATAAATTAAGACAAGGGGTCTCATCATGAGCTAGCTTGTTCAGTTTAATTAAAACTCGTGAATGGCATTGTTACTAACTGGCTACCAAACCAAAAAAATGGCTCTTAAATTAAGAAAAATAAATAAAAAGACAAAAAATATGATAAAATATGTCTTATGAGATTATTTTTTAAAATTCATAATCTTAATTGGATGGGACAATGAATGGTTGATGGTTAAAAGGTAACCCTGTCGAGACTATGAACGTTTGCTGGTAGCAGAGGCAATACCTATGATAATGGAGTATATTAAATAAGCTAAACTTGAGAAAATCCACTTACTTTATTATTATCAACCAATCAAAGCTTGAGATAACCCAAAAATGTTTTTATCCTTGAAGAATTAAAAAGAAATTGTAAGTGATTTTGATTCTTTTTCACAGTTAGATTTTATTTGACTTATCTTAAGAAAAGTTTTCATTATCTTTAGGAATTTTTACTTACTAGAAATATAGTATTCATTTCATTTTTTTAGAGATAACTATTTCTTCCAGTGAATCGCCAATTGTTGTATTGTACAAAAACCCTCCCCATTTTTAAATTTTAGAATAAAACCCATTTAAAAGTAGGTCCCCTTTTTTAAATATCTTTTTCCCTAAATAGAAATAAAAGATCCATGAATAAAAGCATGCATATCACATTTTTATTCACAAAGTGTACAAACTTTAAAAAAAATTCCAATCCGATGAGTTAGAAGACCTCTTAACATATTTGAACATATAAGAAAGAATTTATACTTAATAATATGTTAAGATGAACACTAATCACAATCGCATTTCGGGAGAAATTTAAGTATTGCATTTCTTTCGTTGTAATTTCTAATGCAATTATGCTCAATCGCAATCACATTTTCGGAGATAGTATTAAACAGACCGTTCCATTTTAAATCTCCAATGCAATCAGGATTTGGTAGAAAGCATTGTCACATTTCCTTTCAAACAAATTGCGATGCGATTGTCGCAATCCAAAAATCGGCATGAATTGTGTTGTATTATTTTGCGCACCATTGAAGACTTGCGATGTGATTGTTACTTCGCATTTATATTTATTCATCGCATCAAAAATAATCAAAAGTGAATTTTAACATTTATTCCAAGGGTGCGCCAATTTCTGATTGTACATTAACATTAATTGAAAATTATACAAAAGATCATGGGTTATTTTGTTTTCAATGTGTGAATGTGACCCCTTGGAAAGCATTTATGTTATAATTATGGGAAGATTATATGGTAATTCAATAAACAGATCTTTGGATAGTTGTTCTCATTATTGTGTTTTATTTCGGCTGAAGGCATTCATTTGATTTGCAGAACAAAATTTTGAATCCTTTCATTCGCAGAACTAGAGAGAATTTTCCTGACACTGAAATGTCAAAGAGAAGTAGAAAACCTAAAGCTGCTTTTGTTGCAAAAGCCCTATATTAACCATGCTGCCCAAGGAGAAACCAGCGAGGCTCAAGCTATTCACAGACACCTCCTGTCAAGGATTGAGGAATATGACATGGGAGAATGTATAAAATTTGATTGAAAAAGAGAAAACTAGGGTTATTGTACCTAAGGCAACTATTCTCGATGAAGAATATTTAGACTTTGACTCTGAAACTCAACTTAGTGCATTGGAAAATTCATTTCCACACTGATTTGCTGCACGAGAAAACATTTTTCCATACTATGATGTTATTAGATGGGTCATTGACATTGTGACAATTCAAAACAGGACTTTTGTTTCTACTTCTGGATCAGTGTTCGAGTGAGTCAGGGTAGAATATATTAAAGCAATGTACCACCTTCCCAACCCACAAAATATTTTCAACAAAGACTTCCTGAAGGAATATGCTGCAGAACATCCAAAATAGGCAGAGCCGATAAAATAATGGAGGAATAACCCTAAGAAGCATAAGCAGGAGGCATCAGGTATGTACTCTGTGGAGTCTCTCTCGCCTCCATATTGTTATGCCACAGCAATGATGTGTAGGTTGTTCAGGAACGATAACTCTGCTAGGTTTTCTATTCAAATGGTCCCATTAATTCATTCTACTGTTAATTCTGAAATTTTGGATTGGGCTGTCATTTTGTCTGATAAGATAGCCAATGGAATTCTTGAGTACAAAAGAGACAAGAATTCAGGGAATTCCACCCCTTTCCATTTTTGTTCTTATATCTTAGACGCCCTCTGTTCTAATTATAAATTCCCCATGCTAGGTTGGAAATGGACTCCAAAAGAACCTGTCCCTATTCATGTGTATCACAAATTCTTATGGAAGGAACATTGCAAACATAATGTTTACAAATTCTGCCATGGTTTTCTCATTCTAATTTACCAAACCATTTTTGGCCATTTCCCTCCTAGAATTTCCAATAAAGCCAAGATTGATTTGTCCTCTATCGGCGATTGGTTCGGGGAAGAAGAATTCACTTATATCAGAATTTTTGGGAGTATTTTTGAGCCACATATCCTTCCCCTATACATTCCAGATAAGCTGCTAGCTCAAGAGATTTCTTATCAACTAACAGTAGAAGGAATTTCTAGAATTTTGAAAAGCAATAAAAAACTTATGTGGCCTACCTTCCCTTTCAAGTGTGGTGATTATACTCTTAATAGTTTCGCTCATGCTGAGAAAGAAGTTGGTAAGATTTCTGATCATAAACTTTCAACCATTCCTGGAAGACAATATGACCCAAGGCAAGTGGTGTATGATTTTACTACCTCTTTTCTGATTGCTCTGTTCGAACATGAACCAGACATTTTTGATGATTTATTTGTTTCCATGGATAATATATCCCAAGTTTTTGATTTAGCCAAGTCCAAGTTGCAGGCCGAGGACATGAAATTTGTTTTGTTGTTTAGAAGTCAGAGGTTACTTGAAGTGCCTCTTGATCAGTTGAGAGCTCCTACACAGGAGAAATCATCACAACAGAAAGAAGTAGGAAGTACTTATGATAAAGAGGTAACATGAGCTAATCCTGTTCTGGGGAAAAAGGATGACAGTAGTAAAGGCAACACTTCGAAGACAGAAACAACTTCTCAAAAAGATACAGAGAATCCTTTAGTTTAAACAGGAAAAGGGAACATGGGTACTAATGCCCATGCACATATTGAGAAAGGAAGCATAGAAATTAAAAAAAATGAACATGCACCCAAGAATGATACAAAAAATAATACAAGTTCTCAACTTGGAGGAAAAATAGATACTGAACTGGTTGTTTCTCCTCATTTTCTTAGTTAATATCAACAATTTGGACAACAGATAGGATTGCAAAACACTCCTCAAGTTGATAATCCCAAAGATCAGCATGTAGAAATCATTCCTGAAAACCCCACAAGAGAAATTATCCTAAAGATAGAAGAAATCCATCCTTTATATATATTCTACAGTCCCAAACATAGGGTTGTGGTGAGAAAACAGAGAAAAAGGAGGAGAACGGATCAAGATGCACTTTTAGCATCACGGGGGAATTTCTAAATATTGTTTATAAAAATGTTGAGGTGGATCCATCTGAGGATTTCACCAAATTGTCTCAGTATGCCAATGCCTATAGTGCTGCCAATATAGATAAAGCTTCCGAAGTTACACAGTTAGTAAAACAAAACGATGTACAAATCACTACTTTTGAAGAACAGGTTGGAGGAGATCAACAAAATATTATTCAGTTGGAACAATGAGTACAGGATGCAAAACTCAGAACTAAACAACTAGAAGAGCAGCTCAGTCTTGAAAACAAGAAGATTGATGAACAAGCCCTGGACAAACAGCAGCAGTTGAATCAAGAGGTAGAAAAGCTACAAAATCTTCTACAGAGTGAGAAAAATTCAAAGACTGAACAAGAAAAAATATTCTAGTCAGCATTGGACAAGTTCAAGGATTATCCTAAGTTAGCTCAATTCATAACTGAAGCTCTTGAAATAAAAAAAATTCTATCTCAACAATTAAATGAATTTTGTCTGAAGTTGACACAAATTGAGCCTTTGTGCAAAATAACATCATCTTTGATAGATAAATCAGTCAATCTTAGGCAAGAAATTGATGATTTTGATGATAAAATTTCTGAGTTCCTTTCATGGAAGGATACAGAGCAGGGAAGAAAAGCTAATCTTCCTAGAATTGAAGAGAGACGCAAGGAAATTTTATTTATGGAATGGGAACAACAGTTGATGAAATTAGAAAGAGCCATATCAAGGGCTAAAGGTTTAATGAATAATACAACAGAATTGATTAATGACAGCTTGTACGCTACCAATTTTATCTCAGATTGTACCCCAGGAAAGTTACCTAAAGTAAAAGAACCTAATTCCAGTTGGAAGGAAGAGATAATCAATAAAAATCAACATATTAGCAAACTTCAAGGAATTTCATGGAATATTATGTGGACTTATCTGATCAGGCCACACAGCCAACAAATGGCCATAAAATTCCTTCCGAATGCTATTCGTTGTATCATTCCTAAATTTTCTGATGCTACATACACTGGGCAGTTACATTCAAAAATGAGTCAGCCAAGAGAAGTCAAAAATATGCTCAATATCTACCACCTTCGCACATCCACCTCAACTAATCATGAATGAGCTATTCTACTACAAGCTGACATTTCTATTTCAGATATATATATTTTTATTTTAGATAGATTATAGGAATAGTTTTAGTTATTTTGTTTTGTTAAGTACCTATTTAAACCCGTTTCATGCATTTAGAAAAGGCTCCTTAATTTGTAATATTTTTGACTTAGGGATTACATTTTTGTACTCCATTTACTCCTATATTCTTTTATAAAGGATCACATCTAGTGATTCTATGCGGAATTATTTTTAAGAATTGCATTTCTATACCTTGGAGTTGATTTTACATTGGAATTGCTGGATTAGAGTATCAGATTGCATTTGAAAGTCTCAAGATGGATATGGTATTTCTATCTATTCACTATTAGTTTATTTTGTTAAATGATATTCTCTTTTAAATTTGGTATCGTTTATATGTACTTCGTTTCATAATATTTCTTTATAGATATATATCATTTCTGAGTATATTGGAAATATTTATCTTTTATAGTATATGCAAACAATATATAATGATGAATAAAATATGTTAATATAACTCTGTTTAATTTCTTAAATAGAGTTATCTTTATTTGTTGCTACACATTTCAATTAAGTTGTAACACATTTTTATGGTTATTGTTCAATTGAAACAATTTAAAGTTGTATTCACATATGATACCCGGGTTAGTTTTAGAATTTCTTTATCAGTATTTAAATTAGATTAGTTAGTATTTTTATTTCAGTCATTTAGTCCCATTTTCCCTTCATTCAACCATTCCATTCCCAACCCATTAGAATTTGTAGGAAACTGGTCTTATAAATCCAGTCGGAGCCACCATCCCCAATGGAAAAGGAGCTGTCTTAAGGTCCCAACCGGGTGGTTATCCCTCGATGTTTGAAGCAGTGATTTTTGAGGCTTCAACAGGTTGTTAACAAAGCACTGGGTGAGAAGCCTAGAATCTTGAAAGCTCAAAAGGTCAGAAGCATGGAAGCCTAGAAACTTGGAATCTCAACACACTTTTATGTAATCTTGGATAGGATCCGGGCTAACATATAATGAGAATTAATGGACCGTAAATTGAGATAAAATGTAAGAGAGACTGCCCATGAGGTTGAAAGCCCAGAAGAAATTGTAATTGAGATATGGGAATTGCAGTGGGGCTGGAAGGTAGAGATCATAATAGCATAAGAGAAGAAAATATGTGGAAAGTGGGAAAGTCCAGAGGTCCACGTTTCTGGAGGCATGATGTTAATCTTTGAAGTGGATATTATGGGCCATACCCGGAGACTATAGCCCGAACATTTAAGGGATTCCAACAAATAAAATTTAAGGGAAAAGTGAGTCCAAGGTATCTTATCAACTTGGTCACAATATGAATTATTAGTTGGGAACACAAGTATGACATGTCCGAGGTCCTCCAGCCCACAAGGTGTATGCAATTCATTTGATAAGAAGTTACTGACCTGCAGGCTCCCTATTTCATGTTTTATGTAGGGAACAATAGAAAATAAATGGCTTAAAGGAATTAGCAGATAAATTAAAGCCTGAGAGATAGTCCCATGTGTGGTTGATGACCAATGGCATGGATGAAGATAATACCTCAGGGATATATTAAGGGGATGTGCCCAAGAGTTGTTATGCAAAGGTTTCACTACTTTATTAAATTCTATTGCAACCATTGGCCCATGATACATTTATAAATAACACCATTGTAGGAAAGTGTTTAAATTCCTTCGGGCCATACAAAAATTATCATGGGCGTATGGTTTAATGGAAAATGGATGAGCCACAATGTTATGAAATGAGCTCCAAAAGTAGAAGAAAATAAATATCAATGCCTTAGAAATAACGCACTATGAGGGGGAAAACTCCTTTACATTACATAAATGAACAATTCTTCGACGATACAAATGAAAAAACCTACTTCTATATATAGGAGTCCATGGGGTCAACATATAATCCTTGCCGACCTAAAAATAGTAATTTAAGGGCATAAGAATAACAATATTGTGGTTACAGGGGTACAATAATAACAATAAGGGTTTACACTAATAACAATAAGGGACTACACTAGTAATATAGGGACCTAACATGCCCCTGTCCTTAAAAAAAAGTGTTGTCCTCAATAGTTGAGTAGCTTTGGATGCTTCTCTATATAATTCTCATCCTACCATGTAGAATCTTTAGTGGGTAAGTTCTTTCACTTGATGAGATACTCTGAAATTGATCGATTTCATAGCTTTCAAGTTCTTCTTTCCATGACTTCTTTAGGTTCCAATATGATTTTTCTTTCCTCATCAAGTTCTGTCAATATTGTTCGAACTCAAAATTTGTCACCTATAGCCTTCTTTAAGCATGAAACATGGAAAACTTGATGCACTCACGAAGAAGCAGAAAGCTCCAATTTGTATGCCATACTACCAATATTTTGCAACACCTTGTAAGGACCATAGTACTTTGGCGATAATTTATTATTTTTATTAGCTTTCTTGAGGGACATTTGTTTGTATGGTTGTAGCAGTAAAAATACCTAGTATCCTACATAAAAAATTCTCTTGCTGCCATGTTGATTTTCTTGTTGTTTCATTTAATTTTGTGCCATATTTAGGTTATCCTTTAAGAGTTGGAGAACCTCTTGTTGATGCTATATGTGATATTCCACTACTTGAACTTTATAATTTTCTCTTAAAGATGATGTGGTGGATGCTAGATAATATCCATAAAGTGCCCTAAATGGGGTAATTTTTGTTGCAGTATGGAAGGAAGTGTTATACCACCATTCAACCATAGGTAACTAGTTGATCCATTGTGTTTGTTTATCAGATACAGAACAACAAAGATATAATTCCAAACAATTGTTCACTATCTCAATTTGACCATCAGATTGAGGATGATAAGATGAGCTATCAGCTAGTTAAGTACCCAAACAAGAAAATAATTTCATCCAAAAATTTCCAGTAAGAATTGGATCTCTGTGGCTTACAATAATCTTTGGGTTTCCATGTATATTTTGAATTTTTTCCATAAATACAATAGCAACTATACTTGTTTTAATTGGGTGAGATAATGAAGAAAGTTGTGCATACTTAGTATGTCTATCAACTACAACCATGATGACACTCTTTCCTTCGGACTTAGGTAAATCTATGACAAAATCCATTGAAATCTTCTCCCAACGTTGACTTGGAATGGATAAAGGTTGTAGAAGGCCTGGGGTATTAACTGTCTCAAATTTATTTCTCTGGTAAACCAAACATTCCACCACAAAAATTTCAATATCAGATTCAAGTCCATCCCAAAAAAATTCTTTCTTGACCCCCTCGTAATATTTTAAAAATACTGAGTGTCCACCTAAAGGAGAAGTGGGAAATTCCGAAATAATATTTCATTTTAGTTTGGAATTATTACAAATATATAAGCGATATTTGTACCATAAGGAATCATTTCTACAACTAAATGTATCAGATGTACTATGATCTTGCTACAATTTTTGAATGAGTGTCCACACTTCTTCACCCTTCTTCCATTCATCCCCTGCTTTGGTTATCCAATCTGGTTGGATAATATAAATGGCACAAAGCAATGCTTCCACCTCCTCATCCTTTCTTGAGAGTGCATTTGCAACAACATTTAGGCTCCCTTTTTTGTATATAATTTGAAAGTCATAACCCAACATCTTTGTGACCCATTTTTCCTGCTCTTCTGAAGATAGTATTTGTTCCAAAAAGTGTTTAAGACTATCATTATTAGTTTTTACCTTGAAGTTTATTTTGATTAGGTGATGTCGGCATTTCTTTAGTGCATGTATTATTTACAGAATTTCCTTCTCATAAATAGCTTTCTCTAAATATCTTCCATTGATTGGATGAATTTCAAAGGAAATGGGTCTTCCTTCTTGCATTAAAACAACAACAATTCCATTTCCCGAGGCATCACATTCAACAATAAAAAAATTTGTGAAGTCTGGTGTAGCTAAGATTGGTGCTAGGCACATTTCCTCTTTAAGATGTTCAAAGGCCTTTGATGCTCCATAAGTCCATGAAAATACATCTTTCTTCATTAATTTTTTTAGAAATGCTATTATTCTCCCATAATTCTTAGTAAACTTGCGATAAAATACTCTTAACCTAAGAAATCCTAGCAATTGCTTTGTGATTCTGGGGACTTTCCATTCCGTTGACGGGAAGAAATGCCCAGCCAACTATAATGGATCTCCCTGGTAAAAATTCCCGATTAGACTCTAAACTGTTTGTGATAGGAATCTCGTCCAAGCTGTGGGTCCAACTACCGTTGAATATTCCTTTTCTCGGATGAAAATGAGCCCTGTAGAGTTTTGAACACATGATTATTTGGATAATACAAGACAAGTGGTTGATGAGTCTTAATGAACATAAAACACTACAAATAGCAAGACGAGTTAAAGAATGTAGCCAAAGGAAATGCTTTTGCAGCACATCATTAGGGTCATGGTTGTAGAAGCTGTTCAAACTAGAAAAGAAAAAATTATTTATGGTTACAACACCATTCACTTCCTTAAGTGTTCTCAAAGACAAGATAAATTTTAATAATGAAGTTGATAACATCTCCTAATTAAATAACCTAATATCATTAACACATTAAGTGAGTTGAAATGTATAAATGATATACGTAGAAAAAGTGAATCAGTTAATCATAAAGATATCAGATAGATAAGAAAAACATATTCATATTGTTAACACATTATTCCTCATCAGATCCAAGAGTGGAATCAAAAAATTTGTCTGTATTCATTCTCAAAAAGGTGCATTCAATACTATACAATTCCCTTTGCTCCTTTTGAGTCCAAAAAAAAATTCCTTTTACAATTCCCCAAATGGTGTATTTATAGAACAAAATTGACCCTTCGATGTCCCTAAAATTTTTCCTTCCTCACCATTGACATACTCTGTGACCTGAAGGGAATTTGTGACTTGAAACCTTATCTTTGACTGTAACCTGCGACCCCTCCTGTTTTCTGCCATCTACAACTTGGTTATTGGAAAAATTGGGTGATTGTGAGATGAGGGACGTCTACCTGCTGCAATTCTTTGAGGTAATTTTTCCATCCTTGATAAACTGCAACAACTAGGGAAACCTAAGGATTATATTCTCTCAATCTGTTAAGGCACTTGAGAGCATTCGGGATCAAATTCCCTCTCCTAATCATGATCTGGTTGGACAAGGAGGCCTTCTTAGCATAGATCCCAATCAGTGTCACGATGAATTGAATAATTTTTATTGTGATGCCAAAAGGTCTTGAGAAGCAGTTGCTTGCCTTATGGGTTGTAGAAATGGTTGAATGTCTTGGGAAACTTCTTCCCATGTTTTTTCTCCCTCTAATGCACTCAGAGAAGGAATGTGGTGTACTTTGGCCATTGAATCAATGCCTCTAATTAGATGTTCATATGCAGACATTACTTTCTTTAGATCCTTGACTAGTTTCTCTTTGGATTGTATCTTTATCTGGATTTGAACTTTGTTTTTTTGGGTGCAAATCCAATATTTCCTAGGCAAGGTGTCCAGAGCTTGCAGATACATGTTTTACCATTTTAGTATTATGTTCAAGGAAGTGGAAGCTTTCTTCAGTTTTGCAATCCTCCTCTTGGTTTCTTTTTTTTTATTTTATTAGTGGCGCGACTGTCTATTTTATTGTAAACATTTCTTCATATACTTGCTTCATGGTGGCTTCCAAAATGACCAACTCTCTTTGAATGGTAAGTGTAACTTCATTTGTTGGGGCCTTCTTAACTTGAAGCTATTGGATTTCTTCTTCTAGCTTCTTCTTTTCTTGTTCCGACTGAGATGTATTTTGTTCAGAGGCCTGTAGTCCATTTTCCAGGGACATAATTTCTCTACTCATTCTGCTAACATTTTCCTCTATGGCTGCCACAAAGGCGGTCCCGGCCGATGCAATCATAACTGGATTTTTCCTGGTATCCAAGACTATATCCTTTTCCGTTGTGGCCGTGAGAGGTGCGGCAGGGTTTCACGCTAAACATTTTATTTTTCTTGCCTTATATTGTGCGTGAACTAATCATAGGATAGTCTTGTTAGATCGAATACTTCCTCATCCTGATCCTCAGAGGAACCAAGTTCCGAGAGAGTAAAACACACAGTAGTCACAGGATTTGTCTAAGGCATCTCAATATGTGGTAGCTCTGTCTATTACGCTGTAACTGTAGGACGTGTCTAGCTGCCTTCTGCTTCTTTAGAGGAATATTCCTTTGACTTATGACTTTCTTCCTCCCTCCTCCTTTGCTCAGCTTCTAGTTCATCCTGATTTTCCTTTATCTCACATTCAACTTTTGCTTTAGCCTACTTTTCCTTTAGTTGGTGTTCAATTTCAGCTTTATATTGTTTTTCTTTTAACTAGCGCTCAGTTTCTGCTTTATCTTGCTTTTACTTTAACTGATGCTAAGCTTCTGCTTTATCTTCCTCTTCTTTCCTTCTTTGTTCCTCTTCATTTATATTGCAGGTTTTCTCTGCCCACTTATTCTTCTATTCTTCCTTTAGTTGTTTCTTTCGTTTATCCTCCTCTTCCTTCGCCTTCTCCTTGGATTCTTGTCACGCTTTAGCCTCCATTTCTCTTTTCTATTTAGAAGGGTTACCTCCTGCATCAGTCCTTTTCTTCTTGGCTTTAGAAGACGAGGCTCCTCCTAGCGTGTGGATTCTTTCCTCTAAGGTTTGATTATCTCATTCCTCTTTATCAGTTGATTCCTTTGGAGTAGCCCCCTAGTCTTTGTTGTACCAGTTCCTGATTCAATATTCAGCTGAGAATTCCGTGTGCTGGTAACTCCATTTAAATTTGGCTCATCTGAAATGTGCAGGGATGATTATTTCATGATCATAAATCTGGTTTGTTATGGGTGGTAAATAAAAACCCTTGGTTTCCATAGCCTCTGCCTCTACTTCCCTAGAATATTTCACTATGTAGGCACCGATAGTAGGCGGAAGAGTAGGCCATATCTTTTTCTTGCCCTTGGTGAGAACCTTTGAAAAAACATGTGTAATCTGGTAAAATAATTCTTGAAGGAGTGATTTTTCAGTGACAAACTGAGGAAGTCTATGGGGTGCCTTGAGTAACATGAAGACTCAGATGAAAGTGTTATTTGTGATAGAAAACCAGTTGGCCACTCAGGTTATTGTCTCCATGGCTCGCCCGGACATGCACAGGGTATCTTTGCCAAACATCTTTTGGTAGAGCGCAGAGACGAAGTTGTGTGAGATTGACTCTATATCCTGCATATAGTTGGAGTCCCAGAACACTTGAAACTCCTTATGGATTGGTCAGCCATGCTCCACATCCAAGTTGTGTGCCCATCCCTCAGAATGGTACCTTGCACATACTGCATGCAACAGGTATATAGCCATATAAAATTCAGATGTGCATCCCTCGTCAGGTGCTTGTGCTACATCAACGTTTGATCTAAGGGTTGCTATTATCAGATTGCCCTATTTGAAATGAGTACCAAATGTAGTGACAACATACATAAGTGGGGTCCAGGTACCACTGAACATAGTGGCATATGCTCGGCCATATATTCTGCACATCATGGCTACCACCAGCCTGTAAGCTCTCCTCAGACCTTTTGTCTTATATTATTTATTCTTCTGATGCTCAAACTTTTCGAGGTCCTCCCACCATCCTTTCAAAGATTATACTATGAGTACTGTGTGAGTGGCTGCCCAGTCAGTGTTGAAGGTATGTTCCTAAATGGGGAGTGCATAGTATACTTCCACATCCCCTCCCTTTAGGTTAGTGAATGTTTGCCCTGAGTGATCCCGAATGACCAACATTATAGAGTCGACCTTTTAGAGGATCCATTCAATAATCTCTATGCATATAAATACGAGTGGATGGGCACCTGCATAGTGTAGTTTGGACCGTTTAACATGAACGTACACCTACCGATCTGTAAGATCTTTTGGGAAATCAGGCTCGGTGAAATCCTGATATATTTGGTACCAACTCATATTGTCCCCCTTTTCAAGCACACAGGTGGTGTCTGTATATAGGTGGGGTGGGAAAGGGGCCATGCCTTCTTCAAATATTTCTATTTCTATACCCTTGTTCCTCTTCCGAATAGTTTGGGGTCCCATATAGCTTCAGGCCAAAGACATGGACACACACTCGAGCTCAACTTCGATGTTCCATGGCATGTTGATAAAACAATCCCATGATAAGGTGGATGGAATAATTATAAATATGTCAAGACAAAGAAAATTTGCAAATGACTCCTACCAAACATTATTTGAAGAAAATCTTATTCCTATGACTTGGCGACCTGGCGACCAGGTTGCCGGGTTGATGGGTCACATCAGTTCAAATTTTCAAAGATCCACCACTTGGCAACTTTGAGACTAGAGAATTGGGTTGTTGGGTCACGTTGGCCTAGACCTTCAAGGAAGCATGACCTAGCGACTTTTCAACCTTGCATCTAGGTCATTGGGTCACTGGGTAGCTGGGTCCCTTGGTCGCAGGGTCAGGGGTTGTGCTAGGGCTTCGTTACGGGTTACACAAATGAAAATAGATGAAATAACACAAATAACAGTCATAAGAGTTCATTTGAGCCATTTAAGCTTTCTTTGGGTGAGTTAGGAAAGGTCCTTGAGGTAGATAATTGGGCAGATAGGCTTCAAAGAAAATACAAAGAAGTAAATGGGTACATGTCATGAGGGAGGTAGGTAGGTTTTTGAAAAAGGGTTGCTGGGGAGCTTGAGCGAGGTCAAAGCAGGGCTAGATAGGTTAGGGGCAAGAGTAGGATTGGAAAAAACTAACCAAGAAGGAGAAAAAAAGAGGATTATGCAACTCACCTAGGAAAAACACGCTCTAGATGGCTTGTCAGAGGCGTTATGTGATCCGTCATGTAGGTCGAATAAGACCTGTGCGACCCATTTATTTATAAAGGGGTCGCACATGTGGATAATAAATGAGGGTCATAGGTTCAAAAATTATGTCAGGTAGGTGGGATGCGCAATCTTGCGACCTTGGGACCTAGCGACCCGGGGGTCATAGAGTCGCAGGGTCGCATGGTCGCAATTCTTAGGTTGTAGATTTATATGCGACCTTACGACTTGGAAACCTGGGGGGTCGTAAGGTTGTAAGGTCGCAAACAATGTGGTTTAATCAGTTTTGCGACTTTGTGACTTGGAAATTTAAAAGTGAACCTGGATTAGACTATATATTTACCAACAGGTTAGGGGCTCAAAATTTTTTTAAAGGGGAAAAAATTTTGGAGGGTGTTGAAACAGCTACAACACATTCCTTAAATGGATTTAATTTTTTTAGGGTCTTCCTTAACACCCTCGTGAGATATAATATGGCCCAAATATTCCACCTCTTGTACTTTGAAGAAACATTTGGAGGTTTTTTCATATAATTATTTCTCCTCCAATAGTTGGAGCACCATGCCAACATGTTTAACATGATCCTTCCAAGACTTGTTGTAGATTATTATATCATCAAAAAATACTAACACAAATTTTCTAAGGAAGGGTTTGAAAATGGAATTCATCAACCCTTGAAATGTAGAAGGTGAATTGGTAAGGCCAAAAGGCATGACAAAAACTTCATAATTACCCTCATGAGTTTGAAATTTTTTTTGACAAATATCTTCCGTCTTCATTCTAATTTGATGATATCCTAAATGAAGATCCAAATTGGTAAAATAAATTGCTCCATGTAATTCATCCAATAATTCATCAATCACGGGAATGAGAAATTTATCTTTAATAGTGACTTTACTGATCTCCCTATAACCCAGACACATCCGCCATGATCCATCATTCTTGTGCACCAATACTACTGAAGCAAAGAAAGAACTTTGACTAGGTTGAATTATACCATCTTATAACATTTCTACAATCATACGTTCAATTTCGCTCTTTTAGACATAAGGATATCTGTAAGGACTGATGTTTGGAGGAACACTTCCTAGAATCAAATGAATAGCATGATTATGATCACGAATACGTGGGATTCCTTTGGGAGTTTCAAACACCTTAGAGGTTTGGAGAAATAGATGATTTTGATTTTGGAACTTCTAGTGAGCATAATTGTGAAATTACACCTCATTGTTCTTTCTTCAGAAGATTTCTCATGACAATAGAACTTATTATATTTCCGAAATTCCCTACGATACCCCATAATTCGACTTCCTTTCCTCTCGAAAAAAAATTCAAGAAAATTTCTTGAAAATTAAAAGCTACCATCCCCAAAGATTGTAACCATTGTACTCCTAGTACAACATCAACACCTCCGATTGGAATGGAAAGAATTGGAGTATTTAATACATATTCTGCTATAAATAGCTTGATATTATGGAATTATCCAGAGTAATTTATAGTGCCTCCATTTGCAACCATCACTTGACATTTGGGTACCTGGTATACGAAGCAATTCAATTCCTTGGCTACCTTACAATGAATAAAATTATGGGTACTACCTGAATCAATCAACACTATTACCTTTTCCTTCTTAATATGTCCTTCTATGTTGAGAGTTTGAGGAGTGGTAATTCCTACCAATGCATTACATGATATGGTTATACTCATTTCTTCTTTCTCTAGGGTTGGTTCTTGGTGTATATCCTCTTCTTTTGAAGTTTCTTGTTCATTTTCTTCCTCCTCTTCAAAATATATGTAAAATAATTTCTTCTCAGCACACTTATGACCTTTAGTTTATTTTCTATCACAACTATAGAAAATCCCTTTTTCCCTTTTTTCTTCCAATTGTTGTGGTGTTAACCTTGTAGTTTGTGGAAGTATAGGAGTAGCAACACTTCCATATTTATAGATGTGAGTGGTAGGATTCCTTGTCTCCATAATTTTACATTCAATTTTTCTTGCCAACTTAAATTCCTTCTCCAATGAATCAGGTTCCCAAGCTCGAACCTCATGTTGTATGTTAACCTTTAAAGTCCCTATGAAGAAATGAATCCTATGTTCCTTTGGAATATCAGCTATGCTTATATTCAACTTTTGGAAGTCCTCAATGTGCTCCACCACTGAAAACTTTTGTTTGAGATTTATCAATTGGCTAAAGAAAGTGTTTGTGAGGATGCAACATAGATATTTTAACTAAACCTATAATTTATCATTTAATTAAACACAATAAAAAAATAAAGGAAAATAGTCTATTTTTATCTCAACATTTAATTGATGACTATATGAAAATAAAATTTATTTACAACATATTAAACAAGTAAGAATTTTTATGATAGGAATTTATATAAGTAATCAGAAGTCAAAGAATACCTGTATCACTAGCTTGGTTGAGATTCTCCTAATTCTGTTGAGATCTTCCTATTGGAAGTAAGATTTACCTCCCAGCCAAATAGGATTTATTTCTTACCTCACGGAATGTCCACAAGATCCCTAGCCTTCCAAGCCCAAGTCCAGGTAGCTTTAGTGTGTTCAAGTTGGAATCAAGAACCTCTAATTCCAAACAAGACCAAGGATCTCCTCCAATGCCAAACATGACCATGGATCCTCCACAATGCCAAAACAAGACTAAGAATCCTCCCCAATGCTAAAACAAGGCCAAGAATCCTCTCCCTTCCTCTCATTCTCCTTCCCTTGTATATATTTTCCTCTCATCCACTTCAACCACCTGCCATAAAATTCATGAATACCCCCTCATCCTACTGATTTCTTAACCTTGAATTTATTACCATATATAGATATTTTATTCAAAAATAAATGGGAGAAGACCAAAATGTAGATTGAAAAGACATATTGGGTGTACAAAATCTAGATATTTGATTTTAGAAATAAATGAGGGAAGGCCATACCTTATCTAGAAGTTCAATTGAGAAGACATATTGTGTGTTAAATATCTAGATATTTGATTTTAGAAATAGATGAGGGAAGATCATACCTTGTCTAAGAATTTATTGGAGAAGACATATTAGAAATGAAATTAATAATAAAGGTCATACCAGTAAAAATAAAATAAAATTACAATTTCACATGTGTAGATATTACTCAAAAATTATAAGTCATTATTTATAGATTAATTAAACGTTGATAAAAATTTTCATTATAGGATCAAGTGGGGCATTACATACACCTCTCCTTTACAAAACTTCGTCTCGAATTTAGAGTAAAAATGAAAAAAATGACTTTGAAAATAAGGCATAGCAAAAAAGATATAGATATAGTAGTCAAATTAAGTCAAGCAATGATACCACCTCCCATCAAGAGTCCCCAAATCGAACTTATAACCTCCTATCCTTCCTAACCTACTTCACCTCCCATCCTATCCATCCTTTACTCCAATATACTATGGCATCAACTATACCGATCTAACCACTAATAAAACCAATATGGTGGAAGCGTCGACTATATCAACCTAACTTCCTCAATAGGAAACTCACAATCGTCATCACCTGTCTAGGGGAGCATGTCCATAACTTACGTCCCACAATTCCAGGCTTGGAGGCTACACAGTGGGAAATACCTCCACCCCTCCTCATAATTAGGGTCAATACCCTAATATGGACCACACTACAATGATGGCTAGATACTTATCATCAAATAATCTAGTCAGGTAGTCTTGTCACTTGTATCATTTAGACTTTACCCATGTCATAATAGTGCATATCAAGTAGATACAAAATGTAATAGAGAAATGCAAATCATACCATTTTTTTTTGGATATGTCAACATTTCCCATTGGGAGTGTAGATCTTAGTTATCATATAGTTCATTCCAATCTGCAGGTTAGTTCTCATTCATGAATATACATAACAACCAAAAACATATATAGATGAGTTATCTTAATCGTCATGTAATACCCCCTCATCCTAGTAATTTATTAGCCTTGATTATCTTACCATATATAGATACTATATTCACAAATAAATGGGATAAGACCAAAATCTAGAGTGAGAAGACATATTAGGTGTACAAAATAAAAATATTTGATTTTAGAAATAAATGAGGGAAGGCCATACCTTATCTACAGGTTGAATTGAGAAGACATATTGGGTGTAAAAAATCTAGATATTTTATTTTAGAATTAAATGATGGAATACCATACCTTGTCTAAGATTTTATTTGAGAAGACATATTAGAAATGAAATAAATAATAAAGGTCATACAAGTAAAAATAAAATAAAATTACAATTTCAAAAGTGTAGATATCACTCAAAAATTACAAGTCATTATTTATAGATTAATTAAACGCTAATCATAATTTTCCTTATGGGATGAAGTGGGGAATTACATACACCTTGCCTCTAGAAAACTTCGTCCCAAAGTTAGAGTGAAAATGAAAAAATGACTTTGAAAACCAATATAACCACTGATAAAACCAATACGGTCGAAGCATCGACTATATCAACCTAACTTGCCCGGCAGGCAACTAGCAATTATCATCACACATCTAGGGGAGTGTGTCCATCACTGAGCTCCCATAATTCCAGGCTTGGAGGTTACACAGTGTGAAATACCTACAACCCTCCTCATATTTAGAGTTAATACCCTAATATGGACCATACTACAACACTGGTTGGATACTTATCATCGAATAATCCAGTGAGTTATTCTTGTCACCTGTATCATTTACACTTTACCCATGTCATAATAGTGCATATAAAGTAGATAAAAAGTGTAATAGAACAATGTAAATCATACCATTATTCATCGGATAAGTCAATGTTTCGCATTGGGAGTGTACATCTTGGTTATCATATAGTTTGTTCCAGTCTATAGGTTAGTTCTCATTCATGCATATACATAACAACCAAAAACATATATAGATAAGTGATCTTAATCCTCATGTAAGTACATCAGGTAACTCGTACATCAAATAATCCATACAACAATATTTTAGTCAATAATACCTAATATATCTATTGATTTACATAATTATTTTCATTTGTCCAAATAAAATGCAACAATATTACATAGCATTCATAAAATAACATGGAACTAAAAAATAGATTCTTAGCATAGGTAGTTATCTAAGTCAATATGTGCATCACAGATGCTCAAAAAGTGAGGGGTAGTCATGATGTATAGTCTCTACATCCTCCCAGGTAGAAGATCCTCGGCTATACTTGTTCCACTGGACCTTAACCTACTCCACCATGCGACGTCTAAGATGTTGAACCCTATAGTCCAATATGCATAATGGTTCGACCATTACGATTCCCACTTACAAGACCTGCAATTTCCTCCAATCTAGTTTTTGAGATTCATTAGAAACATAATGTCATAAAATAGATATATGAAAAACATCATGATTTTTATGAAAAAGGGGTGGTAGTACAAGACGATAGGTAACTGGTCCAATCTTATCCTTGATACTAAAAGTTCCTATAAACTGAGGTGACAAATTTATCCCTTTCCCAAACTGTATGGTTCTTTTGTTGGGTCAAATACGAATAAAAACTTGGTCCCCTACCTCATAAGTATGATAATTCCTATGTGCATCGGCGAAACTCTTTTGTCTATATTATGCTTCCTTTAACCTTTCCCGAATTTGTCTTACCTGTTCCTCCATTTCTTGTACCAACTATGGCCCAACTATTACTTAGTCCTCTAAATTTTCCCAACTCAAAGACATCCTGCATGGCCTCCCATATAGAGCTTTATAAGGAGGAACCCCAATGGAAATATTGTAACTATTATTATAGGAAAGCTCTACCAATGGTAAGTACCTTTCCCACTGAGTTTTATCCATCACGTACATTATGAGCATGTCTTCCATAACCCGATTTACTCTTTTAGTATGTCTGTCTATTTCTGGATGTTATGCAGTGCCCAGGTTCAACTGAGTCCCCAATGTTGACTGCGAACTTGTCCAAAACATAGATGTAAAGTGGCAGTCTCTATCAGAAATGATCTTTGTGGGTAACCTGTGTAGTTGAATAAATTAACTTATAAAAATGTGTGTCACATCAGTGACATTATAAGTATCTCTCATGAGGACGAAATGGGAAATTTTGGTTAATTTATCAACTATAACCAATATAGCATTGTGCCTCGATGAAGTGAGTGGAAAACCTACAACAAAACCCATGGAAATGACCTCCCATTTAGACATAGGGATGTCATGCAGTTGTAGGAGTCCTGCTAGATGGTGATGATCAGCCTTCACTCGTTGACATTCAAGACATTTGGCGACAAACTAGACTATATGGTGCTTCATGCCTTCCCAAAATAAGAGTCTCTTCATGTCAGCATACATCTACTTCACTCCAGGATGTCCACAATAGAGTTCTCTATGTGAATCTTCAAGGATGGTTTTTCTTATACTCCCTTCCTTACGGATGTACATTCTTCCTTGAAATTTCAATAGTCCTTCTGGTTCAAGGACATAGCCCTCAAAATTTGGTTCTATCTGCTTCCCAATCTTAAGTGATGATATAACCTTCAGATACCAACTATCTTCAAAGAGTTTTTCCAAGACACGTTCCCTTAAATTAACCCTCAAGGGTACTAAAGAGAAGGTTCATGGCCTCTTGCTTAGTGCATCAGCTACCACATTATCTTTTCCCTTAATATATGAAATCCCAAAATCATACTAACTCATGAATTCACTCCACTGCCTTTTCCTAGCATTCAAATCTCTCTGAGTGAAGAGGTACTTCAAGATTTGATGATGACTTCTTAACTGAAAGCTTCTCCCAATGAGGTAGTGTCTTCAGGGTTTTAAAGATAACATCACTGTTGCTAATTCTAAATCATGGGTAGTATACAATTCTTCATGTTTCTTCAACTTTATAGATGTGTAAGCTATTACTCTACCTTCTTGCATCAACGCTGCTCCCAATCCTTGATTTGAAGCATATGTGGATATAATGAAGTCCTTTTCCATGTCAGGCACTAGAAGGATTGGTGCACTTATTAGTAACCTCTTTAGTTCGGTGGATGCAGTGTCACATTCATATGTCAATTCATACCTAAGCCCTTTTCATTGTAATGTGGTGATCGATTTTTCAATATTTGAAAACCATTCCACAAATCTGCGATAATAACCTACTAGCCCCATGAAGCTACGCACCTCATGTGCATTTTTCAGCACTGGCAAATCCATTATGGCTTTTACTTTTTCTGGGTCAACTAAATCCCTTCTCTTGAAATGATGTGCCCAAGATAATGAATTTTCTTTTGAAATAAGAAACATTTTGACAATTTTCCGTACAATTGATTTTCCCTTAAGAAGGTTAGCACAACCATTAGGTGTTCATGATGCTCCTTTTCATTCTTGGAATAGACAAGAATATAATCTAGAAATACTTGGAAAAATTGGTCCAAATATTTGCTGAACACACCATCCATGAGAATCATGAAAACTGTTGGTGCATTAGTCAAACCAAATGGTACACCTACGAACTCGTAGTGCCCAAAACGAGTCTAAAATTTAGTTTTTTAGATGTCACCTTCCTTAATCCTAAATTGGTGGTGTCCAAATCGTATATTGATCTTTGAGAAAACTTTTTTTCCCTTCATTTGGTCAAAGAAATCACCTATTCTAGGTATCGGGTACCTATTATTTATTGTGGCCCGATTCCAGTCCCTATAATATATGCATAGCCTTAAGGACCCATCCTTCTTCTTGACCAAAATTACTAGTGCACCCCAAGGTCAAATGCTAGGTCTAATAAATCCCAAGTCTAAAATTTCTTTTAATTGCATCTACAAATCACAAAGTTATGGAGCTTTCATCCTATAGGGTGTTTTGGAGATGGGTTTTGCACCAGGTTTTAAGTCAATTGTGAAATCAATCTTCCTCATAGGTGGTAACCCAGGAAAACATCATTGAATTCTGACAAAAATGGGTATTGATCTAGCGAGGGTCCTTTTTGGTCACTTACAGCCTCAACAATACATATTTTACAACCTTGTTGAAGACAAAATTTTACCCTCATTGTGGAGATAAATTGTAGGGAAACTCCTCTCTTGATACCACAAATTGCAATTGACCAACCTTCATCATCTAAACAAATCACCTTCTTTTTGAAACAATGTACCAAAGCTTGATGAGCTTCTAGACAGTCCATTCTGATGATTACATCGTACATCCCTGATGTTCTGACATATGCCTTCAACTTTGTTATACACACCCCGCGATTCACCTAACATTGGTTAACACTACTTCTTGTTTTATCCTAAAATCCATTTCGACTTTTTTATAGTCATCATGCTCATAGGCTACGAACCCACATTTTTCTAATGCAATTGGTGAAATGAAACTATATGTAACACCAAGATAAATAAAAAAATTAAACATTTGCATTTTTTATCATAACTACGGTTTCTACCACGGAAAACTTGTGTTCAACTTGATGGTTATAAACTACTGCATAGGTTCGATGGTGGTTGATTTCTCCCCCCATTGGCTCTTTTTCTTCTCTACAATTTTTACCTATTTGTAACTCAGGACAATCACATTGATAATGACATCCCCCACATCCCCAACAAGGGATGCGAGGTAGACTCTGAATAGAATTTTGTGGAGTTCTTTGGAAAGAGCTCCTTCCCCTAAGACCCCTACCCCTACTTTGTGGCTCCTTGTGTCTGACTGTGATTTGTATGAGTCCTTGAAGTTTTCGGTGAAGTTGTACTTGCAACCATTGGAATCCCCATTGTCGGCATTCTGGGCACAACCCTATTTCCATATGGTAGTGGCCCCAAACTTCCTCACCTAGAGAAGGTACAAGGGGCCTTCCCCATAAACATTGGCTGTTGTGGAAAAATGGTTTTGTTTCCACCTTTTAATTGTATGTGCTCTTCAACATAACCATCATGTTCAAAATACTCTGCAACGGAGGATATTTTCCGCATCTGTACCATTTCCCTAATCTTAGGGTTCAATCCATAAATGAAATGATCTTCTTGACACTGATGAGTGTCCATGTAGGAGACATACTTGACCAATTCCAAGAATCTAATCTCATATTCCACTACTGCATGGTTTCCTTGTACCAAAGCATGGAAGGATCCTACTTGTTGTTCTTCATAAAATGTTGGTAGCTACTTTTTCCTTATTCTCTACTCAAACAATTCCCAGGTAATTGTGTCACAAGTGAGGTGTAGTTGACTCTCTAAGTTACCCCACCATTTTAGGGCACTATCTCTAAGTTGGATTATCACTATTTTAGCTTTTGAATTGGAAGTATAATCTCTTAGTGTAAAGCACCTTCTCATTGCCTCTAACGAGGCTTATGCTTGTCCATTAGCACATCCTCCAAAAAAATATGGGAGCTTAATCTTTTGGAGCTGTCTCGTAATGTCCTCAATTGGAGGTCCTGTATAAGAGTCTCTTGACCCCTCGATATTTTCTAACCTTTATCGAGGGTGCTCCACTTCCACCTCAGTTGTTTGGCGCCCTCTTAAAGTTTCATTAATTTCTTCTAGGGAGCGCAATATGAGAGCAAGCTCTGGTGATGGAAATGGGTTATTTGTAGGAGGTCATTGTGATGACCCACCTTGACCTTTATTTCCTCAAGACTTCACCATTTTGAATTTTTCCAAATATCGGTATCACATACAAGACTTATTAGTGTAATTTAGGGCCTCCTGAAATTCTTTCTTGGCTCACACGTGCTTTACAAAATGATAGGTGTGAGTTATCCTTTTTAATATAATTGTAAATGTGTGTTACTAGTACTAAGAAGATCTTCACGGATCTACTCAATCCTCTCTCATCACTGGCTAAGCAAGTGTTGTGATGCACCACTAGTCATTCTAAAATACTTTCAGATATGTGTAAATAATTATCTTAAATCCATTTTTTATTTTTTTTAGCATTCACATAAGCACCAAATTATCATTCTTAATCACATTATTATAACTAGGCGGCCTCTTGAAACCCCATCAATAATTCTAGATGACCAATTTTTTTTTTTTTTTTTTTGTAATCTTGGGTTTCCAAAGTAGGTTCCTAATGAATTCAATCACTCAACATTGACATTATTGCTAGATATTAACTATCCAATTTACGTATATATAATGGCTAGTGCTACATGTTTTAAGATAACAATACCACATATTGTCTTAAAAGTGGTCCTAACATAGTAATTAATTGTTGCTCACCTTTGACAACTTTAATGTGTTAACATGTTGGATTTATGTTTATAAACATATGCAGATCCATATTATGAAAATACCTAAGACGAGTCTATAACTTACAATAAGTTACATCTATGTTTGTCTCATGAAAATTAAATTATAGGATAGTATTAAAGGGTTATGGACTTACAAGGAAATCACAAATAAGCAACTTGAGAATATCAACATTTTCACTAAATCTAGTTCTATATGAATATGGTTGTAAGGAAACACATTTTCCACAAAATAATATTTATTTATATTAATTTTAAACACAATTCTAAAAATGATTTTTCAAAATATCCACTTAAATTGGGATAAGCTCTTATTTATTTATTAGGAAATTACGACTTTCTTAAAGACATAGATCGGTTATATTTGTTTACAAAGTCAATAACTCTTCTATCTGAAGATTTTTCCACAACTTGCATAAATATTGGTGGGCACTCACCTAGTAAATTTGCATTCTTACACTTATCTAAATTAATGCAGTAAATTGCATGAATTATGATGGGTAGTAACTCTCGGTAAAATTATTCATTTTTCTAAGTGTAAAAAAAAATGTCCCTAAAAACTCTTACATTGCATAAGGTATTCCAACTATTTAATTCTCATGGTTGGGTCAGTTTAACATTTTGAATATGATTTATTAATTAAATTTTTATTTTTTATTTTTTTTGGGCAATAAAATTTATTTGTGAGTTTATGTTACGGAGAAGATATGAATCCTTAAGAAAACATAATTTGCCAGTTCTAAGTACATTCATGACTTGGTATAGCATTTGGTGGATTCATTAGCATACAAAATTTTAAAGAACATTTGTCTGATTTTACTTGAACTTGAAATATATTTTTCAATAAACACAATATGTCTCAATTATGCATTCCTACTCTTCATATCGATTTTTCCTTTTTCTCATAATGGTGTCTTCAACCTCTTGTTTTATTCTCCAACCTCAACTGCGAATAAAGATTGGAACTTAATGAGAGTGTGAATAACTTAATATTATGGTTGTCTAATATTATGGTTGAGACAAGAATAATTTTTTTTTTTTGTTTTTTTTTTTGTTTAAATTAAGAGTTCAAACTATAATCATGGAATTGTATAATAATTTAAAATGCAAGTGTTACTTTTTATTATGATTTATTACTATAAATACACCACTCTTCTATATATATATGAATTTTTTTTATTTGTTTATTTGTTTTTCTTTTCGCATGATTAACAAATCTGCAACTACCATTTGACTTCTCCCGATTAATTTATTTGAATGAGATTCGGATTCCAGAAATTACCAAAAAAATAATAATTTAATGTAAATAAAATATATATTACAGACATGGGTTGAACTCACTGTGTTGGGATATTATTACGACAACATTTGAAAAAAAATCACAATATATTTACAAAAGATTCACAATATATTTACAAAATACCATAGGTATATTATTCATTATTAAGAAGTGATAAGAAATGTGACACCTTGCAAGAGAACCACCTGCCTCATGGTTCTTACGTCATATGGGACCTGAGTGCTAAACGTTACTATTACGTGTCAGTATATTTTTTTTTAGTAATTATTTTTTACTACCACCAGTGAGTATTTATTTTCTTTCATATAAGGCTTTAGTAAATGGTCTATGCCCAGGTACAAGTCCTTTTCAGCTGAGCTTGTTATGGGATTTTACACAACCAATTTCACGGCAATCCATTCTGTCAAACGCATAGTGATATGGATTTTTACACAATCAGTTTCACAACAATCCATTCCGTCAAAAACATAGTGATATGGGCTTTTACACAATCAATTTCACAGCAGTCCATTCAGTCAAAAACAGAGAGCTACTTTTGGTATGGGATTTTACACAACAATGATCCATTTATGTTAAAAACAGAGAGCTATGTTTGCTATGGGATTTTACACAACTTGCTATGTGATTTTACATAACTAGTTTCACAACAATTTGTTATGAAGAAAAAATAGCCCTTTAGGTAAATTTTACAAATCCATTCTGTAAAAAAAAACATAGCCCTAGTGTAACTCCTGTAGAAAAATTCTAAAAAAAAAAAAAAAAACTTCTACCTATGCTTTCTTTTACTGTAATCTACGATGGAGTGTTAGGGATTCATGACTTGTTGCAGAGAGCATTTTATAGGGTTCTAGGTCTTCTATTTTTGGGTTGTTTAGGAGATTTCAAATGGTTTCCTTAAATTTTCAATTGAGGATCTTCTTTTTTGCCCGAAAACTCACAGAATAAGATCATTATGCCCTTTCAATAAGAGTCCGTCATGGGCTCTTCCTATGGCTCCTGGATTCAAGAGTGGGAGCTAAATATTGTTTAAAGAACAGGCACGCTGCGCATATGTCGGTTTGATAACAGATAATTTCATATATAATGAAAGTTGCAACACCACTTTAACCAATACACTTTCTCAAGGATGGTTTAATATTGGACTTCCCCTTCCTCTTGTGGCCCTCCTTCCTTTCCATTCTATTGCCAGGTTCGAGTAGTTGCTCTTGAACCAGCTGGGTGGGCAACTACAATAGTGAGGTCTTGGTTTTCTGGTTTTTTTTTTTTTTTCCTTTAGAAGTTAAGTCTAATAGTCTAATTTGAATTGGGTGTGTTTTATTTTATCAAATCTATAGCTACACATTCAGAATGCTTCTTTTTCACCAATTTTCCAAACGATCTAAATGAGATGCAGTTTCTATTTTCAGCATCAAAGACGGAAGCAAGTTCCCCTTCATCATCCAACTTTCCTGTGGATATGAAATTCATATCGAAATACGACACCTGTAGTTGTCCAAATCCACAATAATGTATTTATGGCCATCCACGGAAGCAAGATGAAATTCCAGAAAAGAAAAAGCCCATTTCGCAAAAGGGCAGCTTGCCCACCAGTTTCAGTTGATATTGCTTAGTAAGCTTGCCCACCAGTTTCAGTTGATATTGCTTAGTAAGCATCCTAACCTATTATAGTATTTCAGTGTAAATCAGAAATATTTTTATATTTATCATTAGTTCCCTGTAAATCAGAAATACATGTGTTTTTTAGAAGTGCATTTTACCTATTGAATTGAGAACTCACGGGTGAGAACTCGTCCATTGAATAGGTCATGAGTGACATGTAATGTCCATTGAATAGGTCATGAGTGACATGTAATATTCACTTCCGTAAGCATACAACTGCCAAAAGAAAAGCTACTTGTTATAAAAATCTATATTTGGCTTAACAAAATATTGAGAAAAGACCATGGTGTACGAATGTATGTTGTTTTAAGATGGTTTTAAGGGTGTTGTATATTTATTTTTTCATTTTATTTTCTTTTACAATAAAGTCAAATGATTTCGATATAAAATACAAAATATACAATTTAAACATTAATTTAATTTAATTTTTATTTTTAAAATATCCATAGGTCTTAAGGGTTTGAATCTAGCTCTGATACAATGTATGAGGATCTAATTTACATCTTTTAACTAAACGTACAATTTATCATTTAATTAGACACAATAAAAAAAGGAAAATAGTCTATTTCTATCTCAACATTTAATTGATGATTATATGCAAGTAAAATTCATTTACAACATATTAAACAAGTAAAAAAATTTATTGCATAAATTTATATAAGTAATCAACAATCGAAGAATACCTGTATCACTAGCTTGGTTGAGATGCTCTTGATTTTTTTGAGACCCTCATGTTGGGATACCCAACTAGATTTACCTCCTAGCCAACTAGGATTGATTTCCTAGCCCATGGAACCTCCACAGGCTCCCTAGCCCTCTGAGCCCAAGTCCAACTAGCTGTAGTGTGTCCAAGTTGGAATCAACTCCCTCCAACTCCAAACATGACCAAGAATCCTCCACAATGTCAAAACAAGACCAAGAATCCTCCCCAATGCCAAAAAAAGACCAAAAATCCTCTCCCTTCCTCTCATCATCCTTCCCTTTTATATCTTTTCCTCTCATCCACTTAAACTACTTGCCATAAATTTCACTAATACCCCCTCATCCTACTAATTTATTAACCTTGACTTTCTTACCATATATAGATATTTTATTCAAAAATAAATGGGAGAAGACCAAAATATAGATTGAGAAGACATATTGGATGTACAAATTCTAGATATTTGATTTTAGAAATAAATGAGGGAAGGCCATACCTTATCTATAAGTTGAATTGATAACACATATTGGGTGTAAAGAAAACACATATTTGATTTTAGAAATAAATGACACAAGACGATACCTTGTCTAAGATTTTATTTGAGAAGACATATTAGAAATGAAATAAATAATAAAGGTCATACCAGTAAAAATAAAATAAAATTACAATTTCACAAGTGTAGATATTACTCAAAAATTATAAGTCATTATTTATAGATTAATTAAACGCTAATAAAAATTTGCCTTATGGGATCAAGTGGGGCGTTACAGTGTTGCTCTTTGTATCCTCATAATGTGTTATCATTTCCTTCGTAAAAATTGACCAAGTGACAATTCTTTTACCAGGGCAAAGCCATCGATACCATACAAATGTATTTTTTTCTAAATATAAAGTTGTAGTGCGTAACTTTTGTGTGGTTTGCACATTATTGACATCAAAATATTTCTCCATCTGTAGTATCCATGTTCGAGATCCTTTCAATCAAACTTCCTCATATCGATATTTAGAATATGGTGTATCTTCAATCCAACTTTAGAGTTTACAAGATCACGATTAACATTTATTTTTTTCTCGTCATGAGTTTCCTCTACTATATTTCTGCCATTCAAAATCATTTCTTGTATCATCCTTGTCAAACCTTCCTTCAAACCTCCATGTTTACTTTTATATCATTCTTCATGTCTTCCATGTTGTCTTTCATTTTTTCATCGATCTTAGCTTCCCTGTCATCCATCTTAGCTTCGATGCCATCCATCTTATCCTCCACGCCATTCTTCAAACAATCCACCTTAGCTTCCATGATTCTCTTCTAACCATTGATATTAGCTTCTACACATTTCTTCAAAAATTCCATTTCATTTTTTGTTGCTCTTTGTGAGAGCAAAATTTGGTGCACTTGCTCTTGTAAATTTGATATGTCACATTGCACTTCTTCCTCTTCATGAGTCATAGTAGAGCCTTTCGAAGGCTTAATGGGTGTTGAATTATTTTTAGGTGGAATTTTAGAACCCAATACTGATATCTATGTTTAAATATTTCCTTGGAATCACTTCAAACTGATTTTTCAAACAAGACTTACAAAATTTGAAAAAAAAATACACACCTTTTTCTTTCTTTTGAGGAACTCAATATTGAAACTGATGTATCTCTGTAATTTCAGATCTTCTATATCTAAAATTTGGTCATATAGTAGCCCTCTGAAGCCTCTTTCGAATTCCATAGGTCAGACCTGATTTGGATTCTTCAAGTCAAAGTTATGAACAATATCCCACAATGATCTAGTTATGGAATGGTTCATTAAATCTAACTGGTATGGTATGCCATGTGTAATTTTTTCCTCCTTTAGCTCTGACATTCATACAAAGGAAACTGCAGTCCGTGCAATTTTAGCCATTTCTTATAGAATTATAATCCAATTCTTAGAGAGAGAGTTATGACGATTTTACCAACGTCACCTCTTTTATATAAAATTATGGAGCTTGAAAAAGCCCTAACTTCCACAGATCATATCTCCTAAAATATTTTGAACCAATATTTGAAATATTTACACCAATTTCGTCAGGACTTCGGCTTCGCGTGATACAAATTTAATATTTTGAAACTTCGTAGAAAAAACGTTATTGCGGAAATGCAACGATGACCTTTTTCGAGAAGTGAAACCCTAGAATCCAAAGCTCTAATACCATATGTTATGAAACCAGCTCCAAAAATAGAATAAAAGTGAGATAAATGTCTTATAAATAAGCCACTTTGATGTGGAAACCTCCTTTACATTACATAAATGAACGATTCTTCTAAGATACAAATGAAAAAACCTCCTTATATATATAGGAGTCCATGGGGTCACAATATAATCCTATCGACCTAACAATAATAATTTAAGGGCATAATAATAACAATATTTGGGTTTTAGGGGTACAACAATGACAATAAGGGGGCTAGACTAACAACAATAAGGGACTACACTAGGAATATAGGGACCTTACACAAAATCTCTTTGCCATTGTGCATTAGTTTTGGCCTATGTACCATATTTAGAAATGCATAAAAATTGTTGATGTGTGGCTAGTTATATCTACAAATTGGTGTCAATGACATTAAATTTATACAAGAAGAGGACCATCATTTATGGGATTAATTTACAAGCCCAACTTATATAGGATCAGCCACACTTGAGCTTCCTTGCATGACACAAAGAATTCCATTCAAAATAAGGTTGGGTGCATAATCACCATAACTTATTGGATCTCTATGTAAGAAGACAATAACTAAGGTATTTTAGCATAGCTCAGAAAGCCAAGACTGTAGTACACATTGATATTTTTGAAATAAATTAAGAACAATGGAGGCCCTTAATCTGGTACATACATGAATTGAGAATTTAATGTCACCATGGATAGATGCTCAGGTGCACATTCTCTAAATTAGTGGTGCTACAATGGTAAGTAATAAAATGTAACAATAACATGTATAAACATTTATTTGAGTACACCTTCATATATTATGGAGGAAAAAATATACAACTTCATTCACTATGTGACAGTAGAACAAAAAAGAGGATTTCAGTTGTCCAAATGGGGGAATGTATTATAGTTGAGAGACATGAGTGGAGAGATCTAGGTGTAAGCGTTGCTGAGATGAGTCCAAGTTTTCCTATGTTACAGACAAAGGACAAGAGTGTTCATGTGATGTTGTGAGAGCCAAAGATCATGTGGAACATAAATGATTGAGCTAATGTATGTTTTCGAAGTGTTGAAGGCTGAGATTTTTTTATGTGTCTAATGAATGAGGGTCGATAATAGTGAGCTTCTATAATGTGGATAGATATTATTGCATGGGACAAATATAGAGAAGGTTTCAGAATAGAATAGAGGGTTGAACGTAGAAGAGAACAGAGGGAAAAGAGGATGAAGGTAGAGCTAAAAATATGTAGAGTGGTTGCCACTTACAATGAGAAGAGAGTTCCTTATTTAGTGTGTGTTTAAGCTTACATACAGGGAGTTGGTGCTTCCATATTAGTGGATGTTTTAGTACATCTTGGGGGTTGGTGCCTCCTTCAATTTGGTGCTTACATAAATATCAAGAGCTCCTATTTGGTTCTTACAAAAAAATAGATGAAGTTGGTGCTTCATTTGGTGCTTCTTGCTAATGGGTGCTCAAAAACAATGAAATGGTGTTGGTTCTTACTGTGATTATTATCTCAAAAAAAAAAAAAATGATGTAATAGAGTAGGAGCTCATATTTACATGAAATAACAAATAATATTTGGTGGTTTTTCTCTCGAAAGGGTTTCCATGTTAATCCTATGTCCCATGTGTTTGTGACACATAGCGTGTGTTCTTGTATTAATTCTCATTGTTGTTGTTATTATTTGTTAATGATTTCACACACAATGAATGAAAAGTTTGAATGTTGAATATAAACTGGCATGACATTTTAAATTATCCTAAATAATGATTCACCCACCCCCTCTGTATTTAACATTGTTTAAAACAGTTGGTATTAGAGAAAATTCTATTTAATGATATTTTAAGCTCTCGAAGGTAGATCAAAGGGCAAATAAAGGCTAATAAAGTTTCCCTAGAACCAAAGGGACTTCCATTTTTTAATGGATCATACAATGAGCTCTGGAAGATTAGAATGGAAGCCCATTTGATGGTAATTAATGAAGATATTTGGTTGTATGTTATATATCGAAAGAGGAATGAGTTTAATACAAAATACAAGATGATATCATGAAATTATTATGAAAGAGAGATGATAAGATAATGAATCATTGTGATACAACAAAGTAAATTTCTTACAAACTCCAATGTCTATGGGGAGGAGAAATCTATGCAACAAAAGAGGAGGTTTATGAGCCTTGTTTCTCAAGTAGTGAACCTAAATATATGAACATTACTAATAATGAGACGAATGGAAGGGAGAATAAGAAGAAGTCATCTCACAAGAAATAAGCTCAAATTTTTCAAAATCCTTCTTCTAGTGATAAATATACTACTCATCACTCTCGAGGGGATGTTGAAGAACTAGAGCAGAGGCCATGTTGCTTAGAAATTTTGTTATTGATTTGTAATAAGCGTGAAAAAACAATCCATGTATCTTATAGATGTTCATGTGAAGCTTCTAAATAATGGAATATAAGTGCATCTATAAGTGATGTAGATAGACCTACATCACTAGCAATAGAAAATGAGGGATCCACTAAAGAAGAAGAGGGAACCAAAGTGTGCTCGTCCATAGGAGAAAATACGAGTACTCCTAATAGTGATGAAGAAGGCACATTTTTTGGTAAATTAATTGTCTTTTAATTTAGTTCATTAAGTGTCAACCAAGATACGTGTACTTTTGAAATGTATGTACACTATATATGTTAGGATTTAAACTGTAAACTAATTAATATAAAATATGAGAAGATGAAAGAATTTCTTGATACAATTTGGAAACTAATGACGCACAAGTTCTTTTAATCCATTAAAGTCCTAACTAACTAATTTAAATTATTTAATACAAAGATATATTTGAATTATCAAAATCGAAAATTGAAAATAAATGATTGAAAATCAAATGATGAAAGTGAATTAATTTGATTCTACTTGTGTGGAATTAAACCTATTCTGCACTAATTATCTGAAAAGGAATCCTTAAGCTAAATTGTATTTCGAAGAAGATTATGCTAATTAAATTGAGAAACCCATAATGGAATATATTTTATCCAAAGTATAATTTATTATAATAGGATATGATGATGAAATCTAATCTATTCAAAGAAATTGATTTTTAGCAAGAAAAAATAATGAAATCTACAACTTTTTTTTAATAAGAAAATATAATGAAATATAATCTATTCAAGGTAAACAAAAAATGATAACAAAATATAATGAGAATTTTATTCAAGACAAATTACTAATGTGCACAATTAATTTCTAAATTTTTATTCAAGGTTTAACATATCATAACTTAATAGAAACTAAATTTAATGGTGAAACAACTAACTAAGACTAAAATCAAATGAAATACTTCAAGAACAAAAACCGTAAATGAATTTTTATTAGTAACTCATTTTGGTCTTTTATGGTTTATGATTACTCTTAACATAATAATATTACTGTAATGAGGAAGACAAATTTCAGGTAAGAATAATAATGTTGAAAGTAAAAACTTAAACAAAACCTCACGCTTGAAGGGGGACCTCCTATATGTGGCATAATTACTTAGTGAGAACACTTTTATGCATGCATTGAAAAGTCAAAAATAATTTTATTAAAAGTGTGATCTATCAAATTACCATAGAGAAATTATAGACTTAATAAAAATAACCACTACTGTGTTCATTAGAGGAATTCTGAGGACTAAAATGGGCCTCCTAAGGAAATTATAAAATAATAGTAGAAATAATAAATTAAGATTTGATTACATCATCAAATTTTAGAGGGACAATGAAAAAACTACTTTTTCAACTCGTATTTTCAACTATCTCCAAAATTTTTTACTCAAATTTCGAGCGACAGTACTCGTTGGATGAAAAATTTAATTCCTCATCCATGGAGTCCACATGTTGCATAATTTCGATGGATCCTACTATAAAAAAATGAGAAATACATGAAAAATGTGATTGCAATGTCACTGCAATCACGTTTTTTCATGTATTTCTAATTTTTCATGTAGTACGGTCCATAAAAAGTATGCAACATGGGTACTACTTGGATGAGGAATTACATTTTGCATCCAACAAGTACTCTCGCTCGAAATTTGAGTAAAAACTTTGGGAGATAAGTTGAAAGAGAAATTTTATTATTTTATTATTTTTTAATCTTTTCACCCTTTTGCTTAAAAAAAATGAATCATCCCCCATGGTTTACATCATCATCTTGAATCCTATTGGTTCTTATAAATTTTATTTTGGTTGTACATTTTTCTTAGGAGGCCCATTTTAGACCTCAAAATTCCCCTAATGCTTTGTCATACTTACTGTTATTTATATAAATAATAAAAGCAACACATACGAGTTTTCAACTGATAAAATACAATCGAAATTGAAACCTATGAAATTTATATTAAGAGTCTTGTATTTTTATGAATTTCTATTGCAAAATAAAGTCATACGATATTTCGTATTTCATCAACAAAGTGTCTCACTTGCTTGATTCTCCATCTTCAGTTTGCAACTATGACACACAATTCCTTGGTTTGACTCAACCTTTGACTCTAAGGTTTCTCATTATGTTTATCATTCCAAATAGTGCTAGTGGGTGGATCACCATATGAAATTCAAATTTCATTTTTTGACAATATTATTTCCTCTTTCGGAGTGCTACAACCTATTGAACAATGAATTCTAATAAAGAACTAGATATTAGTTGTAGAATGGACATAATTCAGTGTTTGTAAGATACTTTTGTCATAATTTCACTAGAAATAAGGAAATTAAATATGGATGTTTTACTACCTTGTGGATTTAATATTGACCTTGATATGTTGGTGTTTTACGGAAAACGGAAAAAAAATTTGAAAATGATGAAAAAAGGGTAGTCAAAAAGAGACATTCCTAGACATCAACATCATCCTGCACCAAAGGATTTGCATTTCCTCATGCATCAAAATTTCAAAAGTTAGTCATTTCCTCTCCTTTCACTGAATGATTTCTAATGCATGAGTAGGTACATCTAGGCTGGTACTTCTTTTCTTCTTTTTCATGATAAACATGGTCTTTGCTTTCTTTATAATGACTCTTTGTAGTCCTCTAACCTTGTTTTTAAGAAACTTATTTCGATCTTTAAACTTATTTTTCTTCTTGTACGTGTTAGTACCCTATAGATTATAGTATCTCAGGGTGATTGGATACTTCTTACTTCTTGCAAAGTTTTCATTTGGGAAAGGATTTTCAAAATTCAAATTATTTAAAATAAAAATTATAAAAAGAAACAAAAGAGGGTATACAAATAGAGAGAAAAAAAAAGAGAACAAGAAAAAAAAGAGAAAGAAAAACCCCAAAAATAAATAAAACTGAAAGTAATGTAAGTTCAAATTCCATTACTCATTAGATTGGTTTGCCCAGTCATACAGTTCAATCATGATTGGGAAGTTTTAAAATTATGTTGATAGGTTAGAGAATAATTATTTTCCAAACTATTTAATATAGGCTTATCAGTAGATAGGTAGAGAATGAAATTGACTCAATAGTTTAAACTGAGTCAATGGCTAAAATAAGGATGGATGTTAGGTTAGAGGTTTTTAAAATAAAAATGATTCAGGGTATGCCAGTCCAAATGCACCCTACAAAAGAAGAAAAAATGTTAGATGAGTAGTTTGGGTAGGTATATATGCTAAGAAGTAAAAATGGAAGGAAGATACGAAAGACATTCAACAAAGTACAACATCAAAATTGTATCTTCCCATGTTGCCAGAAGAAAATCAAAATATAGGCATTTTCACTCAAAGGGATGAAAGGGAGTTATGTATTAAAAGGTTTCAATTTCAAACATCATTTGAGGCATACCTTATGTCTAAATTTGATCCTAAGTCTTATACAAGTCCCGTCGAGTCCCAAATCACCATTCGCATCAGCAGATCAAAAAAATCCCTTGTCATTCATTTTCCATTTCATAAATCTTCCAACCTACGATTTGCAATATAAAGTGGGACCCCTTCCTTTCCTTTCACATCAACATATCACAAACATTCCTTATCAATCCATTGCCATTTAGCAAATCCACTGATGCGATATCAGGTGCGCCCCTTCCCTACCATGTCCCCTCCAACTTGTTACACTTCACACAACCCTAGTTTTAACATTTAGCCCCACTTTCTCACCACAAAAAATCCCCACCTCCACCATGCCACGTCACCTTTTTTGTCATCGCACCTTGCAAGTTTTAACATTTTCCTCTGCCACTCATAACAAAAGCTTCTGACTAGCCATTACCGATATATCTTGGCGCCCACCTTCCTTCCATGTCACATCTGTGTTAAGCTTACTGAAACTACCCTCCATCTCCTCTCACCCCCACACATCAGATGGTCCGTAATTTTTTTCGGCCCCACTTAACCATAAAACATTAACAAAGGGGAGGGGGGTCCAAAATGGGTGATAACCCATACCACCATTCCTACTACATGGCGCGCCCATAGTACTTCACACCAAACCCTGCTCCATTACCACTCACCATTCATGCCCCTTCTCCGAAAATGTTTTTGTTGTATAATCATACCACTGCACCTGTTGATAGTTATCTTCTTGGTTAGCGCCACGTCCACTCTTGCCTACCTGCACCGCCCTATCACATCTCTTCCCACCAACAACCCATTGTGCCATAAATGGTTGGTTCAATATCCAAAGGCCCCCCAAAAAATCAACAACCACCAAATCCCAGTTTAAAGCCGAAATATAGTACAACAGTGGTGCTTACTCTATTTATTGGTGTCAATACTATTGCAGGTATTGAATTCACAGGTTTTATTAGTTAAATTTAAAATTGTTGTCAAAGCACCATTTGTTCATCAAAGAAGAATTTTCAACTCTCTGTGAGCGAGATTACAATTCTCCTTTAGACTATTCAATCCTGATCATGGCACACCTCAGTCATACCCATTCCCTAGTGCTAATCCAGAGAAATTTCCCTTTCTCTGTTCCCCCTTTTGTCATCCCATTATTCATTTTAGAATATATATTTAATAACCATGCCTCCCAACAAAGAGCATGAGCCCTTTAATCCCATGATCTACCCTCAGGTAGATTTAGATTACATACCCCTGGTCGACAAAGATTACAAGATCCATGAGATAGATTTTGACATTGACTTGTGATGTCTACTGCTGGCTTGAGGAAAAATTCCTTGAACAAGTCGACGATATAGGCCTCTGGAAAATTATTTTTCCATATTAAATTTTTCCTAGAATCCAAAGTTGCCATGAGCTAATCAAAGAATTCTAATCCTGCTATGACATTAACTATAGATCCATAGTGAAACCTGTAAGAGAAAATTTATTTTACATCAATGCCCCATCCATTCAAGAGATGATGCAAGCCCCCATCGTTGAGAACACTATCCCTTTTTCATATGAGGCCCTTGTATATTTATACCAAAATCTATATTTCATCAGTAGGGCCAAAGCCTTAGAATTATTGATGGCCACCAATGCAGTTGTGCCTATCGAAAATCCTCCATATCCCTCATCCATCTTCACTGATAGGACCTCACACATCGTCTCTGTTTTATCTTACTTATTAGGATATCATAATTATTAGTGGGTAGATGAAGCCATGATTATTTTCTTGTCTATTCCCTCATCAGATGCTGAGCCCATAGTCATGTTCAAATATGCATAGTTTCTAGTAGATGGAATTCATGATAAATTCCTGAAATTCCAGACAGAAGAGGTATTCAAATACAACTCTATGTTGGAGTACATATTTTCTTGTTTTTAATCCATCAAGTTCTAATTTGATATGATGAAGCATAATTTTCACTCTCAATCCCAATATATCATTTTCTAGATAAATTTATTGATTAAGAAGTAGAAAAATCTATTCCTAAAAGAGTTTTTTAGACCGGTATCTTCATCCAAAAATTAGTGCACTTAGGAGTAGCACCAAGAGAAGGATCAATGAGGAAAACACGAATGTGATGCAGTTGACACATCAGATTAGGATAGTTGTTTGGTACCTATACGAAAACTACACACAGATCAGAGTTTATGGCGCTGAATTGGCTCCATACAAACTACCCAAGTATCTCTATGATAATATTTGCACTTGAATATATCACAAAAATGACCAATGCAAATGAGGTACATTTTGTCTCTACCAAGAAGAAGTCACAGTTCATGATCAAATCATAGATTGGTCAATTTATTTTGCAACAATAGAATAGCAGGGGCAGATAAAATGTTGAAGGGGATGAAGTTCACACATAGCTTCACTTGGTCCTATGATCCAATGGGGATCATCTCCAAAAAGGGGGTGGAAAACAAGTCCACACACTACATTGATACCCACAGATTGGAGATAGAAAAATACATGAACCAAGAAGAATGGGTGGTGGACACACTCCAGAAGGCTGAAGAGCAGGTCATCTCTACTTTAGGAATTAAAACACCAAATCTGCAAGAGAGCAGAGCTGTAGAATTTGGAGATGACAAAGGAATAGAGCCTGAAAATGATATAGGAAGAAAGAGGACTAGGGAGGATCGAACTGACTTGGAAATTGATTCATCCTCCAAGGAATTCAAAATTAAATATAGGAAGAGGGCCAGACTCCACTTGGACATTGACAAGGGCAGCGAGAAGGACTAGCAAACTGTCATCAAAATCAAAGATTCACCAAGTTCATCTTGAGCAGTCAACCAAACAGTTTTCTCAACATCCTCTGCCACTATTCCCTTTCAAAAAAAAAATGTGTTGACTCCTATCTCCAATGCAGGAAAAAAGAGAGGATGATATCTATGCAATATTCAATGAAATCAAAAGGATGAATGAAATCCTTAAAAGAAGCACATGTAATCAACTCTCGAAACAAACAAGAAACTACCAGAGTAGACTTTTATCGACATTTGACTCTGAGAAGGGAAGAATGCAGATGGAATTCTTGAAACCACAAGCTTCTCAGCCCAAAGGCACGACAGACTACAATAAGACCTCCTTTGAATTTGATATAAGGAGCATTCATCCAATTGACTAAGTAGACGGGTGAGATGGTCTCCTCCACTTTGACCAGTACAACTATGGGCCTCTAAAATTTGCAGGTTACTTTGTCCAATGCACAGTCACAACTAAAGATGGCAAGGATCTCCTCCATGGCCAAAGACACAAATATTAAAACCCTAGAGGATTTAGTAATGCAAATTGGGTATGATCCATAAAACCTTGTAGTGGCAGAAAAAATGGTGAAGAAAAAGAATGTAGACATAGTTTCTTTGAAGAGACATCTCAAGATGGTAGTGACAAAAGATCCTATGGCCAAGGAGATAGAAGTAACTGAAATAAAGAAGGCAAAGATGCTGCAATTTATTATGGAAGAAGTAGAGAAAATTAAGAAAATGGAAAGTGAGATGGAGAAAATTATAAAGGAAAGGTAGAAATCAATTAGAGATGTAGTGAAGGGAGCATCAAAAGAAGTAGCTAAGGCCATTATTCCACTACAAGCAGTCCCTCTTATAGTGATTCTAGCATCTACAACAACACAAGGTACATCAAGTGAAGGGACTGAGTCGTTAGCTAAAGCTATGGAGAATGTATCCTTATGGAAAAAAAGAAATTAAAAAGGTACAAGATCAAGTCAGCGACCTACAAGATCAGATGAAGATGAAAGATTTAGCACATGCTACAGTGTTGCAAATCAGCAAAAAGTTAAATGGAAGTTTGCAAATGTCCCTTGAGGAGTCCTCAATTGGAAGCATGGTAGGAAGAGTCAAAAAAATTATTTGGCTGGACAAAATTGAATCTATGAATGATATATGGTCATTGATTCAAATAATTTTTAAACAGAGGGATTTAATTAAGTTGGTGAAAGTTGCTATTGAAAAGGCAAATGATGGAGTTGGGGATAAGCCCCAAAATGGAAATAACATCATCGGATTTGTGAATTCTAAAAGCATTCAGGAATTGGAACAACTAGAAGTGGTAAAAGGAACAACCACTATACTTGAGGTAAAAAGGGTGTTGAACAAAAAGAGTCGTGTTACACAACTAGAAGAAATATTCCATCAGTTGGAGATTGGGGTAAGTAGATTTTTCAATAGGATTGAGCCATTGAAAAAAAACGAATTGACTTGCCCATTTGTTATCAATGACAAGATGATGCATAGGAAAAATTATGTAACAAGGCTCACATATATTTTGGAAGACACATCCAAGCATAGAAACATGAAGAACACTATGACAATGAAAGCATTTTATGATATTATCAATAATGATGTCTTCATACAACATTATATTAAGCACATTTTTCAGTTGAGGCCAATGTTTGTGAAGTACACCAAGACTGATGAAGTCTACAGAAAGTTGAATAGAACTAAGATTCTGACTCCAGAGAATTGGAAAAATCTGTGTAGACTCCATGGAGGATGACAACTCAGGAAGGTGACAAAACAGGCAGCTCTAAAAACTATTTGTGTCAGCGGATCCAGTGTATCAAAACAACACAAAAGTACCAAATTTACCAGCACAACAGGCTACTACAGCATGAAATATCATCTTCACAAGAACTCTAAACATCCGTTAAAGGGGTCGTTACAATCAATGATGGTTTCATAGTGGCTTTAGACACCTGTTAAAAAAATTTCACAACTCGTCCATGCATGAGACGCACAGGTCGATTTTCAGTTACTGTTGTAATAAATGAACCAATTGCCTCTTTGATAATGGAAATCAGTCGCAAATAGCTTAAATATGCCATTCTATTTTGTTTTACTGGTTGGACCCTAGCTTTGTAAGAACTTTTCATTGCAAGTTTATCCAGGTGGATATTGGTGGCCACTCGCCTATTCCACTTGGGGCCCCACCATTGTCTCTTTCAGTTGGTCAAAAATTAATATTTTTAGCATTTTTTTGGGTCCTGAACTTCCAGATCCATTTTGAAGGCCCAAACGGAGACAGTATGCCGAAGTTACATCCTTGGGAATTTGAAACACCAATTTAGCCAAATGGGGCCCACAGTTTTGGCACTTCATCTCCTAGGGTTAGCTTTTTGGACGTTTAGAGTTCTCCATTGTTTCTCCATAATAAATAGGACCTCAAGCTTCATTGTAACATAGTTCAGAGGTCTGTAGCCACCACATATCTTCTTAGAGATTCGCTACTAGAACCCTAGCTATTTTATTTCCATCATGTTTGTAAGAATATTTCTCTGATTTTATATTAATGAAATGAAGCCTTATTTATACTATATTTCTATGTTTATGGTTATTTCTGTATTCTATTGCATTCTTGTATAAATCCATATCAGTGGTATTAGAGCGGTCTATTTTTTCTCGATCCTTCTTTGCATGTTCCCAAAAAGGTCAGGGATAAGGAGTTAGGGCTCGATCTGGTGCAACCTTTGCAAGATCAACCTCGCAAACCCCGACGGACGCCCATGGGGGATGAAAAGAAAGATGAGGGAGCAGGAGATCCTATCAAAATATTGCTTGAGGAGGCCTTCAAAAAACAAAGGAATGCGATGATGGATAAGTTTTCCCAGATCCTTCAACGACTGACCACCGATGGCGCATCTGCATCCAGCAGCCACTCTTGAGGTGCAACTCCCTTTAAGGTACAAGTAAACTTTTACATTCCCATATTTGAGGGTCAAATAGATGTAGATGTCGTAGATAGATGGTTGAATCTATTAGAAGGATATTTATCAGTTCATGACTTTTTCGAATGGTAGAAGATTATTTCTGCACTCCTCAAAGCTACCCCCGATGTCAAGGACTGGTGGGAAACCTACGGTGAGAAAAAGGACAATACAGAACCCTCTCTGTTCTTAGTCGTACCCACTTGGAATTCTATTCGAGATGCCATCAAGGAACAATACTATCTCATGGGGAGCTATGAGGACAAGTAACAATGTTACCTATGAAATAGGTAACCGCACTGTTACCTACTTTTTTTTTGGTAGCATAAAAAGCACCCGATTTGGAAAAGTGCTGATGCAAAATCACCTCCTTTTTTTTTAGCACATTTTTGACACTCTAATATTTTTATTTATGAATTATGAATATTTGTTTTAAAATGTTAGTGATTTTCATGCTAATTTTGAAACGTATTGATGCAGCATCAACTTTTTTTTTTTAGAGCGGTGATTTCATGCTAATTTTGAAACGTATTAATGCAGCATCAACTTTTTTTTTTTACAGTGGTGATTTTCATGTTGGTAATAAAACACAAAACTTAGATAAAAATATATATATATAAAAACAATATAAAAAACCAATAAAAATGTAAAGAAAAACAAAATTAACTCGTAAAAATAAAAAAGTTAAACAAAAATAAATAAATAAAACAAAAAAAAACAAAAATATTCGAAAATTATATCAAAAGAAATGACAAAATTTGAAAAAAAAAAACACATAATTTAAAGAAAAAAAACAAAAATTAACAAAAAAAATTTAAAAAAAAAACATGAAAAACATTTTTTTTCTAAGTTATTAAAAAAATCCATATAATTAAAATAGAAAATTAAAAAAAAAAAAATTACAAAATTAAAATTTAGATTAAAAAAGTAAAATACAAAAAAGAAAAAATTAAATTTAAAAATTAAAATTAAAATAATAATAATAATAATAAGAAAACAAAAATAGAAATTTTAAAATTAACAAAAAAAAACAAATTTAAAAAAAAAACGAAATTTAAAATTGAAAAAGAAAATTAAAATAAAAGAATTATAATAAAAAAAAACTATCATTAAAAAAAAAAAAACCACGTGCAAATAATTAAAAAAAAATATCCATAAATTCGCTGTTATTTTTTTAAATGAAACAATTTATAAATTTTAAAAATGAAAAACCAAATAAACTAAAAGATTAAAAAAAAAAATTAAATTAAAATTTAATAAATTTAATGAATAAATTTTAAATTTAAAAAAATAATTAATCTAAAATATTAAATTTAAAAACGGAATTTAAAAAAAAAACAAAAAAAATTCAAACAATTTAAATTAAAATAAAAAATTTGAATTAAAAAAATAATAGTTTTAATTTTTTTGAATTTAAAAAAAAAAATTATAAAATAAAAATCAAATTAAAAAATTAAAAGAAATAAAAAGATAAAAGAATTTTTTGATTGTGGTGGCGCTGCCAGTCGGCCTCCCACCCAGGTGGCGATGGAGGTCGGTCGTTGGGGAGGCGGGGGGCTTTAGCCCCCCGCTCGCCCAGCAGCCGGCCTTCGCCGCCACCTGGGCGGGCAGGGTGGTTCAGTCCCCCGCTCACCCAGCGGCCAGCCTCCGCCACCACCTGGGTGGGAGGCTGATTCCGAGAATCGCCCTCCCGTGGCAGGAGGGTGATTCCCGGAATCGACCTCTCACCACGGGAGGGCGATTCTCGGAATCGGCCTCCCGCGACAGGAGGGCTATTCCCAGAATCGGCCTCCTGCGGCGCCCTCAGGCGATTCTTGGAATCAGCCTCGCTGCGAGAGGGCGATTCCGGGAATCGCCCTCCCGTGGTGGGAGGCTGATTCCGGGAATCGCCCTCCTGCCGCGGGAGGCTGATTACGGGAATCACCCTCGCATCGCAGGAGGCCGATTCTGGGAATCGCCCTCCCGCGTCCTCAGGTCGATTCTGGGAATCACCCCCCCGTGGCAGGAGGCCGATTCCGGGAATCACCCTGAGGTCGATTCTGGGAATCGCCCTCCCGCTGCGGGAGGCCGATTCTGCAAATCGCCTTGAGGCCGATTTCGGGAATCGCCCTCCCGCCGGAGGAGGTCGATTCCGGGAGTCGCACTCCCGCGTCGCAGGAGGGCGATTCTCGAAATCGGCCTTAAGGTGATTCCCGAAATCAGCCTCCCACCGCAGGAGGGCGATTCCTGGAATCAGCCTCCTGCAGCGGGAGGGCGATTCTCAGAATCGGCCTCCTGCCTCACCAGCGGCCTCCACTATCACCTGGGCGGGAGGCCGATTGGCGGCTCCACCACAATCAAAAAATTCTTTTTTATTTTTTATTTTTTATTTTTTTCATTTTTAATATTATTTTTTTTTAATTTGATTTTTTTTTAATTCAAAAAATTTAAAATTATTTTTTTTTAAATTTAATTTTTATATTTGAAATTTAAATTGTTTTAATATTTTTTTTGTTTTTTTTTTTTAATTTTATTTGTTTATTTGTTTTTAATTTTTTTTTCTATATTTTGTTAATAATTTTTATTAAATTTTGTATTTTTTTTTTATTTAATTGATTTTTTTTTTTCACACACACACAGATATATATATATTAAATTTTATGTTTAATTTTTTGATTTAATTTTTTAAAATTTAGTAATTTTTGTATTTATTTATTTATTTATTTGAATTTAATATTTTTTTTAAATATTTTTTTTTTATTATTATTTTTGTAATTACATAAAATTTTCATATTTTTTTTATTTCAATTAAAATTGTGTATTTAAAATTAGATTTTTTTTTTTAAGTTAAATTTAATTTTTTCAAATTAATTTGTTTTTTATTTTATTTTTTATTTAATATATTTTTTAAAATTTTTAAATTTTAATTGATTTTTAAAGTTTTTTAACTTTTTATTTTAGCAATGCTTTTTTTTCTTTATATTTAAAATTTAATTTTTTTTTTCAAATTTTTTTTTTTTATTCATTTATTTATTAAAATTTAATATTTTTTTTAGTTTGATTTGTTATTATAATATTAACATTTTATATATATATATGTTTTAAGTTTTAAATTTATTAAAATTTAATATATTTCTTTTAATTTTTTTTAAATTTTTTATTTTTTTTATTTTTTTTTAAATTTAATAAACATTTTCTTTTTCTTTTTTAAATTTAATTTCTATATTTTATTTTTTTATAATTTCTTTCTTTTTTTAACTTGTTTTTCTTTTTAATTTAATATTTTTATTTTTATTTTGTTTTTATTTTTTTATTTCTATATATTTTGAAATTTTAATCTTCAATTTTATTTTATTTTTAATTTTATTTTTCTTAAAATTTAGTTTTTTTTAATGTTTGAATTAAAATTTTTATTTTTATTTTTTTATTCTAATATAGTTTTAAATTTTAAGCTTTAAAATGTTTTTATTTTTTAAATTTATTTTTTTCTTAAATTTTACGGTTTTTTAATGTTTGAATTTTAAAAATTAAAAAATGTTATTTCTATTTTTAAAAATGTCAGAAATATGACAATTTTTTTTTTTTTGGTTATTCCAGCATCAACGGGTTTTGTTTTGAGGGTGTTTTTTCAATCCTTTTTTCAAGAAACAATTTTGTTTTTAGCATAATTTTATAAAATGTTGAAATTTGACCTTAAAAAAAAACCAAGTGCATTCCAGAATAAACTTTTTTTGTTTTTGGGGTGTTTTTTCATATTTTTTGAGTCTTTTTGGGCTAGAGTTCCCGTTTTGAGGTCAGGTTATCTATTTCATCGGTAACAGTGTTAAGTACATATAATGGAACACACTATGGCATCAAGGGGATCAAGATGTGCATGAGCTAACGAATCTGTTCCATACCCTGCACAAAAAGTTGGGTATCAAAGATTCAAAGAAACATTTGGTGCTAAAGTATCATAGTTTTCTGCACAGATACATTCAGGAGGAAATGGAGTTCCTCAACATCTCCTCGCTTGGTACGTCATACCGGTATGCTTCCAATATTGAGCAGAAATTCAAACAAAAGAAGTGAGACTTTGGATCTGTGAATCAAAAGTAAGGGAAAGGTGCCCCCAAACCACATAACAAAGGATAAAGCCAAGGCATGGTGGCCGAAGACAACCTGCCAAAGGCAGAAGCAAATAACAACACCGCGAAGCCAAAGAAGGACATGGGAAAGTCGTGTGAGTTCCATAAGAGCTCCACTCACAACACAAGTGAGTGTCGGGCCAAGAAGTCGTTGGTGGCCAAGATGAGGGCTTCTGAATCTGATGCATGCTCTGACTCTGAATCAGAACCTAACAAGGTGAATTAAAAAGGGAAGAAGATTATTGATGCGGAGCCCAATGCCATTATTGCCGCTACGAAGATCCAGAAGGAGGAACCAAAAGATCTGGAGGAAGTAGAGCCTCTTCTCCACTCCCAGATGTGGGTAAAGGGTTCCCCGCTATGGTTCATTGTCGACAATGGTAGCCAAAAGAAAATCATTTTAGCAGATTTTGTGAAGTGATTGGACTTTCCGACCACAATGCACCCACAACCATACACCATCGAGTGGCTTCACCAAGGACGGGATCTCTGTGTCAGCTAGCAGTGTCACCTTCCCTATAACATCAAGCCCTTCACAGATGAGTTATTGTGTGAAATTTCTCCTATTGATATTTCCGATGTATTATTAGGCCAACCATACTTATGGAAGTGACATGCTGTGTATGAGTCCCAACCCCATGTTGTTATTGTTACTTTGGGAAATAATTTGTACAGGATACTAGAGGTACCACTGCCTCCCACTATCTCTTTGGTTACTGCAGAAAAATGCAGTAAGCTCATTTCCTAAACCAATTTTTTTTTTCTTGATGATCCGCCCCAAGGAAAAGAAGAAAACTATGGCCACGACCTCTAGACATGGCTCCTCTGCATGACAACAACAAATGGAAAGGGTTGTGGAGGAGTACGGGGACATCTTCACCTCACCCACAAGGGTGCATATACACTGTCTGGTCAAGCACCCCATTGACATGATCGTAGGTGCGCCTCTACCTAATCGACCGATCTATAGGCACTCTTTCTAGAGAATGATGAAATCAAGAGGCAGATTCAGGAGCTGCTATAGAAAGGTCACATCTGGCCAAGTTCATCACCTTGTGGGAGCCCGATCGTGTTGGTACAGAAGAAGGATGGGACTTGGAGACTCTGTAATGATTATCGGGTACTGAACAGAATCATTATTCGGAATAGGTACCCGATCCCATGGATTGATGACCTTTTAGACCAACTAAAAGGGGAAAAATATTTTAGCAAGATCGACTTGAAGTCTGGGTATCACCAGGTATCAATCGAACCCTCTGATGTGTGGAAGAATACCTTCAAAGCCAAGGAAGGCCTTTTCAAATGGCTCGTCATGCCTTTCGGATTGACAAATGCTCCTGCAACCTTCATGAGGTTGATGGATGACATCTTGCATCCATTCACTAACTCACTTGTAGTGGTATACTTGGATGAAATTTTGATCTTCAGCCAGACTTGTGAAGAGCACCTCCACTACATCTGAGAAGTCCTCCAAACACTGCAGAAAAAAAGTTGTGTGCCAATTTGGAGAAGTGCACTTTTGGCATGAACCACGTTCAATATCTGGGATAGATTATTGATGAAAGGGGGGTGCATGTGGATGTAGTCAACACTACAAGAAAAGAGGACATTGGTGAGGGGTGAAAATGGTCACCATAACCTCATTGGTGAGGGTCAAAAGAGCTTTCGTCACCAAAAATTGAATGTCATCAAAGGTGGCATCGCCAAAAGTGCAGGTGTTGTGGTGAAATTCAAGTTCTGTCACCAATAGTGATTTATAGTGATAGATAGTGACCGTCACCATTTCATATGAGCAATGGTGACAGGCAATTGCCTCTGTCACCAAAGGTGGTTTCGCCGAAATTATGTGTTGTGGTGACATTCAAGGTCCATCACGAATATTGATTATAATAAAAAATAGTGACCGTCACCATTTCATATGAACAACAATGATTTTTTGTGATGGAGCTTTCATGGCCATCACTACTAGTGCATATATATGGCGAAGTTCATTGACCGTCACTACTAGTGCATATATATGGTGACATCAAGGTCCATCATGAATAATGACTATAATGAAAAACAATTACCCTCACCATTTCATATCAACAACAAAGATTTATGGTGATGGAACTTTAATGATCACCACTATTGATGTGTATATATGGTGGCGTTCGTTGACCGTCACCATTTCATATTTTGGTGAGGGTCGAAAAATGTGACCATAAGCTCATTGGTGACGGTCAAAAGATTATCTGTCACCAAAAACTGATCGTCATAATTCCCTATGAATATCAAGACATGATGGAATTGAACCACCAACCTCCTGCTTGTAAAGAAGGTGCTCTTCCATTGAGCTAGCACCCTTTAAAGAATTAGCATTTAAACTAGCAATTTCCCCTAAAAGTGCAAAGATACACCAAAGGAATAGAAAATGTAGGAAAATAAAAATTTGCTAGAAATAATATGTTCAATATACATAATAAAAAGACAATAAGAATAAATTTTGATATAATCTAACAAAGCATGTCCTACGTAGGAGAATAACTGAAATGCACAACTAGAAATTTGAATCACAACATTACAATATAAAAGAACGTGCAACAGAAAAGGAACAACTCCACAGTTTGAAAAATATGAACAATGCATGGGCTTGTTCTTATATATTGATATATATAATGAAATAGAAATATAGATTTATGAAATTCAAGTATCATGCAAGAATGTCTTGAAAAAATATCAATATGTAAAATAGTATTTTTTTGCATTTGGATTTACCTTGTAGAACCTTAGGAAAAAGTTTCCACAGAAACGGCCAATAAACATATCAACATGGACCTTAAACATAACAACATGGACCTTAGGAGAAATTGTGCAAGGGATAAAATATGAAGGTAAAGCACTAGAGAAGTATTCAAAGCAAATGATGAAAAGTGTATCTAGAAAGAGCTAAGAACCCTTTGAAGTAAACCACACATTTATCATCGTGACTAGTACACTTGCAAAAAAATATTACAATAAATAATGAACTATTCCACTAAAAAATAGTGATTTTTTCCACTAAAATACACTTTCTAATTAATCACTAGCATGACGCTAACTTCTCTGCAAAAATAGGGAAGTTTCAAGACAATGTATAATAGCTTGCATGGCAATCGTGTTGATAAAACCTTCCAAGGAATAAGACCATAGCAGTCAACAAGAGTTTCATCATACTCAATACTATCAAAGAGTGGTCAATAGAAAAAGTGAATTGACGGACCTTGATAACTTGCATTGGTTCCTTATCCTTCATCCAACCCTAAAATTTTAGACCAAGGTTAACATTTTGAAGGGAAATTAGGAAAACTCACATGATCTTGTGAAAAAAGAATTTTATCACTACCATTAACTATAATTCAATAGTTTTGCACACAAAAAAAATCCTTTTCTAATGTGAAGTAATCAGTGATGATTAAGACTAATTGTGGGCTTAGAATTGTTTTTCCATTTTTTTTTTGAATTGTTAGAATTACCATACTTAGTAGTAGAGTAATTTCCACCATGGATTGGGAAGTCCACAACAACCACTTATATATGCAGGATTGTTGACTATAATAATTTTAACCTTCTCCTTCCTTTTTCTCAACCACTGAAATATGTGTTGAGAAATCTTTTCTTAAGACATCCCTCATTAGAATGGGCAGACCATTAGTGATAATCACAATATTGTTGTAACATTTCCACTATCATTACAATTGATTTTAGGCTAAAATTTAGACTTATGGGTATCTTTGTCATGCCTTGTAAACAAATGAATATGACAAGGGGAAGGAGCAGAAGTAGAGGGATTAGAAAACATCCACTGAGAGGAGCTTCAATTTTTGTCAATGATGCTCCATATTTAGGGATCGCTTATGTAACTTGCTTTCAATATTCAAGGCAAGCCAAAAAGCCTTCCTCCAATGAACTGACTGCATGCAAATTCCATCTTGTGTTGAATATGAAACAGGAGACACTTGATAAAATTGAAACATTAATCCCCGACAATGAATTTTTCAATATACTAGTGAACAATCAATACCAACAATTTTCAGAGAGGCAGCCACCACTAAGTAGCTCCTTCCTAAGAGGTTAGAAACATTGTCTAATAACCAGTTTGTAGAATCCATCGAAATCACCCAACAGGCACCACATTGCACACAACATGTTGAGTTGTGGGAGAAAGTATCTTAAATTATAATGCACCCTTCTACGAGAGTAATGAAATTTTGGAGAAAAAAAAATGCCTATGATAAATGATATACCTACTGGAGGTATAGAAATGCTCCAGTAGATCGGGAGGTTGGTATATACCCCAAGAGATATCTAGGGAACAAACCCAAACCCGAGTAGCTCTGAGGTTATAGCAGAAACATTGAGAAGTAATGTTAAGGCAAAAGTTTTGCAATCAGACTAAACTCACAAGATAACTATGAACCAAGAGTGACAAAGTTCTGGACAGTTCCTTGGTCTAAGGAGGCTAGAAGCTCATGCAACACTAGAAGATTATTTTATTGGGCAAAGAGAATGCTATATGCATCTTGCAGATGAAAACTGCTCCTGCACATGATGGGTAAAAGGACTTGCAAAAAGATGCCCTGTGTGCAGCGTCAACACACACAACATTCTCTTTTTCCCAATGCATTAACCTTCTAGTTGTGGCCAAACAACACTTGGGTCATAGTGGCAATGCTTTTAGTAGCAGGCACTTACCAAATATTCTATAATTTTCACTATTGTACTAGAACTAGATCTTGGAACTATGCTAAGATGTGAGGTGTTTCCACTGCAAGACATCAAGCAATGTGTTTAGCATTTAGAGCTCACAAACTTGAGAAACACCTTGACCAGGGAAAAACAGCCAGAAAGAAACAAACAAATAATAATAATAATAACTCTAGACAACTATAAATAGAAAACCCTACTATCACTGCACTGGAGATGCAGGCCTTCACTTTTTTATTTTTCATTATAATTTGCACAAAATCCCTCCAATCCTAGCCTGTCACTTTTTTGCATTTAGCAATAGTTAAATAATTTTTCATTTGGTCACTTATGAGTCCCAATGGACAACTTGTATTATATATGCCATACATAACAATTAGTAAGCCAAAACAAGTAAATCCAATGTTTCAACTATAACTTCTTATCATGAAATCTTAGTTACAGTAACAAAAATGGTATGCCAATTGCATAAGCCATATGTATCTCCTATGGAAAGGCTGATTGTAATCCCCATGTGAGCCAAAATCTCATTAGATAGCAACATAAAGAACTAATATGTAGTATAATTGTTGTAGAAACTATTTTATAAATGGGAAAGGTAGTGAATTATGGAATAGCATATCATGCGTGCTACCTATTTAGTTGCTTAACCTGCAATATCTACTATCATTTTCAGTTTCTTTATTATTTTGGTACACTGCTCATTTTATCTAGAAATATAGTGAGATAGTTGTCTAATAGTTGGTCATATTATATTAGGAATGTCATCAATATAGGAAATCTAGTTTTTGACTGAAAATGAGAGTAGGGCATCAGGAAAATCATTGCCGCAAGGTAAAACTATGATTGACAACTTTATTGGAATGTATATTAATTGGACTTAAATACAAACTATGATTATTTTTGGTAATGCTATGGATGTTGGAGAATAGACATTCAAGAAAGTATTGTCACTATAACACGTCTACAATGTAGTTGTAGATCATTTTTCACCTTGGTTTCTATTTTCTGCAATGGCTTGTAGTGGTAACATGATGTGTTCATTAGATATTTGCTTCCAATGTTCTAGTGAACCCGGTACTTTCAAGAGGGTCATAACCTATTAGGAAAGAACTTATTTTTTCATAAGAGGCATTCCTAGAAAAAAATGGTCAAGAGGGCAATCTGCAAGACAAAATTTTAATATATATTGTGACTTCTCCAAAGCTTGAAACTTATTTACTGGTTGATACTTCAATAGTGAGTCAATAATGCAACAACCTTCAGAAACTAAAACACAGTGGTGACTTGCAGGTCATGTTTGCATTATGCTAGTACAAACTTAGTCTATTAAGAGGCCTACCATATGTAACAAAAGAGATTTGCAGAGAATCTTGCCATGTGCACTATTGGAATTGTAGGACAAATGAAATAGTTAGTCTATATATCTTCAGTGATTTTGAATTAGGAAACAAGCTCTTAAAATGTACATCGATCATAATACTAGGTCGAGCTCAATCTAGTCATGTGTGTTGCTGCTTGCACACACTTGTTATTTATTTTTCCCATTTTAAGCCTTAGAAAATTGACATAGTAAATGTATAAGAGTTCCCAAAATAAGTGTCTAAGTGAAATGGAAGACATGCGAGAAAATTCAAGCTGGCCTATCCATGTTCACCCATTATTGTGCTTATTTAGGATTAATAGTTGAGAAAAAATTTTCAACATTGTGAGACTAAGAAATTATGCCAACTTGTAAGATTAAATAACATTGCAACACCATGAGAGTCATCTAGAATTACTGAACTGATGGTGAGCAATTTATCATAATAATAGAAGACAACTTAGAAAATTCTTGGTATCATGTTGCATGAAGAATTGACTTGAACCTATGTTTTTGAGGAAAGTGATATACTACGCAAATCATGTCCTTTAGGAGACAAATTTTTCACATTGAGTGTGTGATAGGGAGAATGGGTATCATGTTCACAGGGATTGATACATTAGTCCAATTTATATTTTCTTATCTTTTCCTAAACGCTAATATTAGTAAATGCGAACATGAGAGTCGATGCCCTCACATTTGAAGAGACAAATCTAGAGGGATTGTGTTAAAAACCATTTAATTTAATCATTCTACCCTCATGCTTAATGGAAATAAACATTTGATATGATTCATTTCATATGTGCCCAAAGTTTGAAAACAATAAATTTTAAACTACCAACGTGTCCTTTATGAGAGTGGGTGCCCTCACATTTGAAGAGACAAATCTAGAGGGATTTTGTTAAAGACCATTTAAGTTAATAATTCTACCCTCATGTTTAATGGAAATAAACATTTCATATGATTCATTTCATATGTTCCTAATGTTTGAAAATACTAAAGTTTAAACTCCTATGATCTCATCACTTTCTTTATTTATTATTTTTATAAAAATTGGAGGTCATTGGTGACAAAAAATCTCAAAAACCCTAAATTTTTTATCAAAATGATTAGAAAATGGGGTGTTTCTTGTAGAGGTAATGGGGTCTCTGGAAGAGGCAGCCAAGGAGAAGGTGACTTGTTGAACAAAAGATGCTCTAAATCCTCTTGTATCCAAGCACTAAAGATCATTGATGACAAATATGAGTCTAAGTTTGAAGATGAATATGATGAATTTGATTTAGTGAAGCTTGTGGGGAACAAACAACCAATGTTGAGTCCTATTGAAAAAGTAGATCCAAAAAAAAGTAGTGTGAAGGTTACTAGGAATGTTAATTATTTGAGCCAATCAAGATTTCACTAGCACAATATCTTACCATTGACACTCAAGGCAACCAACACAGTGGGATATGAGCGTATGACCATTGTGCAAGAAGAAACTCTTCCATCTATTCTCAAAGGCAAGGATGTGTAGGCCAAGGTTAAAACTTGCACCCGCAAGACAATATCATTTATATTTTCTGCTATTGAGGTGATATTGAAGTCACAATTCCTCCAAGGTCATAAGAGGTCACTTATTTTTTTTCTTGTCATTTATCCCACTATGGAACTTGCAAGTCAAGTTGTTGTCTAGGCCAATGTTTTGTTTAAATACCATGAAAATATTGTTTTACAGGTAGTTAGTAAGGGCACTAAATTACCAAGAGAACATAAATGGTTACAAAAAAATCCTTGCCAAAAATTAGTGGCCACTCCTGGAAGGCTTTGGTACCATATAGAGAATACCCCAGCCATCTCAAATAGTTTAATGGGTGTGAAAATCCTCATACTTTGATGAAGTCAGCCATTTTCTAGATATGGGGCTCCATAGGGATATTGATATAGGGTCATCCCTAGTTCCCTATTACAACCATGCCAACCCAAGTAACAAATCCTTGATATAGGTCTCTCAACCCCTGTAATGAACCTTGATTATGGGGATGTCACCACTTGTGACAAATCCTTGTCACGAGATTTTAAGCCCCCCATAATAGGAAAATACCTCTTACAAGGTATCATCAACACTCATAACATTGATCCAATGTTTAGTACAACCAAATGTTACATAGTGAAACACTCACCAAGGTTTTGGGCACGATCCCCATGCTTCCATGACAATGAAACTTTAAGTGAAACAATTGCAGTGTCCCCAAAATTGTGAAATGTGATGCAAAACATTTTACTTTTAATGAGGGATGTTTAAAATATGTAAATTGGGTATCCAAGGTTATGGAGATGAAAACCCATGAGGCCAACCAAGGTTATGGAGTAAATTTCAAGGCATGAGTCACAAATAATGAAGCAAATGTATAATCCAATGTTTGTTAAGAGTTCTAAAACTCTAATGCACAAGGAAGATATGCATCAGCAAGAAAGAGATGAAAGTAAATATCAGTAGTCAAGGACAAACTTAGATGAATAAATTGACAAGTTGTGGATGTTGATGAAGAGAATTACCAGGAGAAGGTACAACAAGAGGAAAAGGACAACCAACAACAAACTACAATTGACTAAGGACCTTTCCATTAGCAAGGCAAGTGGAAAAGAACAACATAGGACTTGGAAGCCTAGATAAGTGAATATAACATCAACACTAAGAAAACAACATGTAGGGAAAAATGGACAACTGCAACACAAGCTTGGGATCCTATAGGATTCAAGAACTAATGACACATGAACAGGAGTTCATGAAATTATTCTACCATGGGAGTCTGATGCAGGAGCACTAAAACTTCCAAAAGCCATCAAGAATTATGAAGAAAAGCTCCAAAATGGTTTTGAACATTGAAAAGTAATTTCAATTCCTTATTTGTAAATATTGTTTGTTTCTTTTAATTATTATACAATATTTTTTGAAAACGTATGGGTAGGAACGACGTTTTCCTTAAGGAAAAATAAATTCTACCTTGAAAAGCATAAGAGATTTAGGGAATAAATCACAGAGCTACTTTTCTTTTAAAGTTGTATTTGATCAATTTAAGATTAAGGGAAAATAAAATGACATTCAAATAAATGGGAAATCTGGCCATAGAGAGAATGAATGCCTCTCACCATGTGTATGCACAAAACTAGTTTAATTAATAAGAGTTCATGCATTTACTATAACGGTCTGTGTTGGATATATGTTGTTATAAATTAATGTATAACGAAGATAATGCATTTATTCTATATTCAATTTACTCTGAGTCAAATTTTAATTATCTATTCATTTCCGATTGAAGAATCTCTTTTTTCCGATTGAAGAGTCTATTTTTTGTGCACACTAGAGGGTTTTGGGAAAATGAAGATATTTTCAATGTTTCAGGAGTATTATTGACTAAGAGAAGGCACCGAATTGTCAGTAAATCATTGGAGGCATAAGGTTAACATGAAATTATGGAATGGGCTATTTTGATCCAACTAATCAACTCTTGCATCGGTTTGTTTGGACCATGAATATTAATTTGTGAAAGAGTTGGAAGCAGATTCCAATCCCTATGATATGGAATCGCCTTGGAAGTGTTCAGGAGGAATAGACAAAGAATTGAAGCCAACTGAGTTTCTCTATCTTGTGAGGGTTGAGTTCCAACTAAAATAATATTTTAGAGTCCAAATTTGTGTTGAGCTATATAGAAGCATGATCATATTAGGATGAGATAATCACCATGGATATTAAGTTGAAGTGAATGTTTTTGGTACAATTTTTGGCATAAATACTAGAAAATGTGTTTTTAACCTTGCGTTGGCAATTTAATTTGAATTATAGAAACATGTCGTTTTCTGTTTTGCTATATATTTCAATTAATGATTGAAAGCCCTTTGGTGTGGCCTGAAAACCTTGCATGGACAGGATCATTCCAAAAATATGCTAAATTTTGACGTTGAATCATATATATTTGATTATTGGAGATCACATGTTTGAATTCTTTCCCAGGATTCATCATCGGTGGATGTTGGAAATTGTAAATGTGAGAAACATTTTCAAAGAGCTCCACTGTAGAATTTCACTCCACAACTTCATGTAGAGTGTGGAATGGGCATATGAATGGGTTATATTACAAGTTTTGTGTTATGGTTGAAGTGGTACCCACTGCCAGTGAAGTGTGGCTCCTACAAGGTTCCATGGTCAAACCCACGAGGAGAAATGGGTGCGTCCGCATATAACCACAGAAGACTCTATAATTTTTAAATGAGCCTCTTCGATGGATATATAATTAAGCATAATCATCTACATTGAATGGGTGTTTGCAGCAGCAACTACTTTGTGAATTTTAGGATACTTTTGCTAATCTCCTTCTAGGAAGCAACTACTTTGTGAATTTTTGGATTCTTTTGCTAATATCCTTCCAGGAAGTAAAGTTTGTGTTGTGGAATATGTTATGCTCCTACCTTCTCCACATGAATATTCCTTTCATGGTTTCTCTGATATCCATCTTCTTATAGTCGCATTTCATATCATTGGAAAACTCAAATAAATATTTCAGTCACTGAGTTTCTATATTGAGTTCTGAGTGTATTTAAAAACAATCTATTGATTGGAATGGCGGAGGGTTTGGTGATCGAATCACTTGCGGGCGTTGTACCATCTGAGCTGTTGGGGATCATTAAAGATGTGTTGAAGAAGAGTTTTTCCTGCAAGGAGAATTACAAACGCCTCCATAAAACCCTGGAAGGAATCACATCTGTATTACTTGACAACTTTACGAGTAGTGTAGAGTTGTCTCAACCTAGCCAGAAGCTTCTCAGCAAACTTTATCAGCAGCTGCAGGAGGGTGAGATGTTGGTTAAGGCATGTTCCAAGGTAAGTCACTTGAATATCTTTAGGAGCTATAAGTATGCAAATAAAATTGAAGGCTTGGCTTTGTATATTGTCAATTTCACTCAGACGAAAGGTTGGGCACATATCTGTTTTGAATTGCATAGCCTGAGAGTACAGTAGGATCAACTTGTGACTATTGGGCACAAAATAGAGCATAAAATTGAGAATATTGACCTCAAAATGGAGGATAAAATTGAAGGGATTGAGCACAAAATTGACACAATAAGGGAAGAATATGACCTTAAGCTTATCACAGATTAGATGTATCAATTGGAAATTGGTAAAACGGCTTCCCAATCGAGCATCCCAGAATTTCCAGATTTTAGAGTTGGTTTGAATGGTTTCGTGTATGAGCTAAAAAAATGTCTCTAGCGCAATGATGCTCCATTGCTCAGAGTAATAGGCATGGGGGGCAGTGGAAAGACTACTTTGGCATTATCCCTCTGCAATGATAACAAATTCAAAGGTCATTTTAAGGAGATGATATTTTTTGAAAGTGTTTCGCAATCACCGAACCTTAAGGGATTTCTTGAGAGAATGTGGGAGAAGATTGTTTGCAAGAAAAGACCTGAATTTCATGATGTCGAAGATGCACAACAACAGCTGCGACAAAGGCTTCACCAAATAGAACCTCAAATAGAACCTCAACCAAATTTTGTGGTGCTAGATGATGTTTGGGAAATTGATCATCTTGAAAAGGTTTTGTTTCAAGCAAAAGGGTTTAAAACTCTTATTACAACTAGAAACAAAAATTTTGTTAAATCTGATTACCGGTATGATTTGTCATGTTTGAGAGAGCAATATGTCGTGTTCCTTTTCTTCTTTTCAGCATTTGATTGAAAGCCCATTCCAGAAATAGCAGATTACAACCTAGTCAAAGAGGTAATAGCATAATGCAAAGGATTACTACTTGCTCTTAAGGTGATTGGAAGGTCTTTCCATGGTTAGCCACCTGCAGAATGGATAACTTCCAAGGACAAACTTTCTCAAGGAAAAACAATATCTAAATATCACAAAACAGAAGTTCTGAAATGAATGGAAACAAGCATAGATATCTTGGAATAAGTAGTCTGAGAATGCTTTCTGGACATGGGAATATTTCTAGAGTCTAGAAAAATATATTTTGATCCATTGTTAGACTTGGGTGTTTATGTTCATAAGTTGAAATGGACAACTGCTTACACAATCTTAATAGAACTTGCGAGTCAAAATATTGTGACATTGGTGAACAATAAAAATGGTACCCTGGGGAATCCTTATGGCTGTAGTGGTGAGATTTCCTTAATTCAACATGATGCATTGAGAGACCTGGCTATCTATTGGACTGAGCAGGAGCCTAAAATTGAAAGATGCAAAAGGTTTATCATGCCTCAGAAAGCTGATTCTATTCGCAAAATGTGGAAGAAGCATGTAGGGCGTGATTTCAATGGTGAGATTTTTTCCTTCCACACAGGTTCGATGGAGGAGAAGGATTGGAGTCAGATGAACTTCCCTAATACCAAGGCGCTTATCTTGAACTTTTCTGCAAGTGAATACTTTCTTCCACCATTCATGCAATCAATGGATAAATTAAAGGTTCTGATAATTGTAAATCAAAATTCTAAGTGGGGTACTCTCAAAGGTATATCGGTCCTCTCTTCATTAACCCAGCTAAAAGTTATTCAGTTAGAGAGACTAATTGTTCCTCCCCTCCAAGAATACTGTCATTCCTAGCAAAAACTAGAGAAGTTATCCTAGGTTCTATGTGAGGGTTGTGGGGATACTACAGGATTACATATGGGGGTAGATTTAAATTTCCCTCGTCTTCTTGAGTTAGTTATTGATCACTATAGTGATTTGAGGGAAATTCCTACGATTATTTGTAGTTGGACTATCCTTAAAAGATTGTCTGTCACAAATTGCCACAATCTTCATAAGTTATCGGAAGATATAGGTAATCCTAGCTCACTGCAGATGCTCAAATTGTATGCATGTCCAAGTTTAAAAGAGCTAACATATTCAGTTTGCAAGTGAAGACAACTAAAATTCCTTGATATTTCACTTTGTGGGTACCTAAAACAACTCCCATATAAATTTGGCCAATTATCTAGTTTAAAAGAACTTGATATGAGGGAGTTCTCTCGTGTGAAGCAACTTCCCAAATAGGCTAGTGACTTATGGTCTTTGGTTCATGTCGTATGTGACGAGAAGATTCAGCATCAGTGGTTATCTCTCAAGGCCCTTACCATTCCCAACCTCCGCCTGGAAGTTACAGAAGAACACTTCCATCTGGATTGGCTTGAAGATTGATTGATTCATAATATATAGGATGGAACTTGTAGGGATTCTCTCTCTATATGCAGATCTCCTGAGCTAAGGTGAAAAACTGGGTGTTTAATAAACAGAGTTACATTGGAGCCCTAAACATTGCTGGTTGAAATTTGGAAAATAAAAAAACCTCAACATAATGGGGCTATGAGGTTTACTCAACAAGGAGCTCCAGGAGATCAACCCTACACAATTGTTTGCAGTGATAGAAACAATTTATTGTGTGCCTGGAAGACACTATCCTGAGGCATTGAGACTTTTCCAATTGGTAAAAAGTATAAATTACTTTTATACATGATATTTTTCTGTCTAATCATGTTCACAGTGCATAATATGATCAATTTTTTCCAGCATCCGTGAACCTGGTAATATTCCTACAATTACTGAACTTTTGATGGCTTGGGTAGTAATAAAAAACATGGCAACGTCATGCAGAGTGTGGCTTATGGAATAATGTGTAAAATGGGAGAATAGGCACAAAAAAAGTGCATACCATGCTCCAGTCATGATAGTCCCTTTTAAAAAAATTCTTAGAAAGTCCAAGTGGAGCAGTGAGCTACCTCTAATACTTCCATAATCTAGAAAATCTCGGAACAATCTCTCCGAGCCATTATACGAGTATCTATCTAAAAATAAAATGCATAACACAAAAAAAAAAAGCATACCTGCTTCTATATTGAGTGATTATGCTACCAAAAAATCCGAAATCCTGAGTTTCATTTCCATCAATTCAACTTGCAAGTGATGCAAATAAATATTTACCATAAAAATTACTATGATGGATAGAAAATCCAAGTGCAAAATGCCACTGACTTCCAGCGACCAAAAAGCTTCCCTCATTCAAATAACTTAAACTATAGCATCCTGCCCATGAATGGGCAGCACTGGTGGCCAATGGTTAATTCTCTTTCTCTAAATAGTGCAGGAATGCGTAGCGAAAGAGCCAGCTATTGTAGTGTGTCCCTAGAGATCTTGTATGTTGGTGAGTTGTGATATTTTCTATCCGCCATTAGAGTTACAATGGCTCTATGCCTCTTGTTGATCGTATGCAGAGCCGATTTTCACGATTATGAAAACAGGCTTCGTTTCAATTTTTCTCATGCTTTAGTAAATGAAGGAATATGAAATGTGCTCCTTTGCTCATCTAGCCATTTCGGAACGGGATCATAAAGTCTTGAATTTTCGTAGGAGAAGTAGGAAGTGAAATCACTCTGTAGCATCCTGTAGGTAGAATCAGCTGGTGAATGAGCTTGAAATGAGTCTTCTAGAGTAGCTTATTGTATCTCTACCTTTTGGTTTATGTAATGCACCTTCAAATTTCATGACATTTAGAAATTATGAGATTTAATAGTTTGATTCTCTATCATATCTGGTATCGGTCTTTAATCTCTTTCCTTTTTCATGAATCTTGACCCGGTCATAAGTATAAGTATATGTAGCATCAGTCTGTAGGTGCTCGACCATAATCCCCCCACCCAATAAGCAATCAAGGAAAGCTCAAAGTAGCTGGGATAATATAAGTCAGGTGCTAGTAAAGGAGGTAAGGCAAGACAAGCTTCTAGACCAGTGATTTACGAAATAAATCTCTTTTCTCCAATCAAAGTGAAAAGAGCCCAATCTAGTGCTAAGAATCAATGCGATGTAGGGCGAAGACCGATACAGCCAATGAGAAAAGGGGCGGATAAGAGCTACCCTTACGAGTCTTTCTTTTTGGATATATTCTAGCTCCCTCCCACAATCGTTTAATTGGTACAATACCTGCAAGTTGGAAGGGCATACAGAGTTTTCACTTGTCATCATTGAAACATAACCAATTGACAGGGTTTCTTCTAGAATGGATCTAGAAATTCAAGGATTTGCAAGTGCTCAGTTTCTCCAATAATTTTTTTGATGGAGAAATTCCCACCCAAGTACCTGAATTGAAATTTCTTTGGAATACACCCAATCCATCATAGGTAGGCTCTAAGGATGAAACTCTGTGGGGATATTTTGATGCGCGGTGTGCTAATGGTTTCACTAGATCAGAAAAAATTGATGATATGTTCTACGTTCAATTTCAAGGGCTAGGAACAAAATTTTCAACTTCAACTTCTTTAATTTTCTAAGGGTTTCATCAACTTGTCAAACAATAGGCTAACCGGTAGAATTCCTTCACATTTTGAGTTGGTCAAAGGCTGAGTTTAAATATATCCATCAATAAATTGTCAGGACACAGACACATCAAATATGGGGTCTAGACCTAAAAAATAAGTCAAAGACTACTGCAAACGTAACATGCAACTTAGATTCAAGACATCGAAATAAAAAGAATTCAATAACTTTGCTTGCAAAGCGTTAAAATATGGGGTTTTCACAAGCTAAATGCAATTAGAAAATAGAGAACGATTCAACTTGGTTATTTGCAAAGGTTCATTTTATAAATACCTTGGGCAGGTTGTCGATGAAGGTGGGCAACATCTTGAATTTACTTCCTCCCTAGAGGTCAATCCAGCGTGCATCTCAACTGCTATGGCATCAACTAGCTACCTCAAATGATAGAAGGAGTAGAGCATTCCTACAGAATTCCCTCCAATAGAATCATTCGCTTCCTTAAAAGCATTCAAATTGAATTTTCAACCAATGCGAGCACAAGGGCAGAATTTTTTGGAGTGGAATTGGAATTAATTCAAAATAAAAAACTAAAACAAAATTAAATAAAAATTAAATGGAAATAATAATATTTAAAAAAATAATTATATATAATATTAAATTAAAAATTAAATATAAATAAATAAGATATTAAAATGCATATGAATTATTTAATATATAAAACTTATAAACATAATGAATTATTAGTTATAATTATTTATGTGTTCATCTTTAAATTAAAAGACTCAAAATTAAATTTATCTGGTTTTTATTTGTTTTAATATAGACATAAAAAGGTATGATAAAATGCCCTCTTTTAAGGTTTGATAGTCATTATGTTTTTTACTAAGCTTCCATCTATCATAATGAGGCCAATTTCCCAGATTTAGCATTATGAGAGTTGTTATAGTTGCTACAACACCACCCAAAATTTTGGGCATTTGTCGAACTCTGATGTTTTCCCCATTTGCACTTTACATGTTGCCCCCACACATCATGTGCCGCCTTAGATGTTGACTTTATGATGACATTATGGTTTCAAAGGTTTGTCACTTCGATGATGTGCCAAGAGACTCCCTTCACTTCAAAACTTATCTTTTCCTAGTATCTATCGCAACCAACAGAAGCACTGAATGTGGACAAGAAATATTTCATTTTGGCTCCCTTTATGTTGACTATACTATGGTTTGGGAGAAACAATAATTTGGAAAGAAAGTGACCCCCTTTCTATGTTTAAGCTATGCCTCTAAGGGCATAGTCTCATCGACATCGCACACCATGGTGAGATTTATTGCATAGCATGTCACCCCAGGCCCTTGACTGGTCCTATGCCTCAGCATGTGCAATAGGGTTTGAGAGAATTATATATTTTTCTCAGCATCCTTGAAACCTTAGGCGTTGGTGATTGAAGGTCCAACCTTCCATGAATTAATCCTTACTCTTGAGGGTGATTATCATCTTCACCTTCTCATCTTATCTCGAAACTGGATCGCTCATATGCATCAGGGTTTACAAGGTACCTCATATAGCATTAGTCCTCAATACCTCTCATTTCCTTAGGTTTTGGGTAGGTATTTGTTGTCGGGAGTTATATTTACATCAACCTACATTTTCAAGGGTGTTTTCCCATTGGTCATATTGTGCATGTGCCCTTATTCTCTCCATTAATTTAGGTATTGGATTATTATGGTCTTGTTCATAAGTTATAAAATCCTAGGTTATCATAGCCATGAATCAAAGGTTAAAACCTTTTCCTCTTGAATTTCACCTTGGTGTGTATTACTCAAGTTTCTCTCCACCAAGTTTTAAGGAATCATATCCATCTTATCCATGTGCATAGGAATTATTTTCCTAAAATAAGTTTTGTTTATGTGTGAGAGAGTAAGCCTCCAAATCTTGGCCTTTCACTTCATATGTTAATATTAGAAGGAATGTTTGAACATTCAAGTCATAATCATTTACAAAACCACTTGAAAGTCTCTAGTGTAATCATCACAAGATATACTTAAGTTCATGGAAAATTTTTGGGGCTAATATTCGCAGGTGGGCTAATTTTCAATGGTTTTTCCAAAAAAAAGATTCGCCAATTTCCATTTTTTTATCAAAATGATTCGCCCAAATTTTACAATATAAATTTATTTTATGTTATAAATCACCAACATTATATAGACAATATATATAATATCATTATAAATTTTAATAATTTTACAAATACATCAATACAAATTTTATAGTTGCATATTAGGGACTAGTGAGATTTGCCAATTTTTTAAACTTCAAGATAAATTTCCATCCTTAAAATTATCCCTGCTTAAGTTGAGGATAACCTGATCATGATCGTTGAAGTCCTTACTTAATACATGCCTGAAATTCGATTATTTGGTTGATAACCAAATATTTATATTGTGAATGTGAAACAACTTTGGATAGTGATACCCTAGAGCCATAAAGAGACTTACTATTTGTATTAGTATTCATATTGTTTTATGTTGTGGCTCATGCCTTCGTGTAATGTGGCATCGCAGGTCTTTTCTTAAATCACTAAGGGGGGGACCACCAATTCAAAAGGAATAAAAACACAATGGTCTACATACAAGAGGGCTCTCAACCATATGTGTATTTGGTCACTTCTTCTCATGAGGTTGGTGTGTGTGCACATGGATAAACCAATCTAGGTTTTGGTTGAAAGCATCACCCCAAATGATGAAAGGAGCACTGCCTAATTGGGCCTCACATGAAAATTTTGAAAGCACCAAGGAATTGGTCACTGAGAAAGCATTGGGTAAGGGTGAAGATGTGAGACTATGAGAAACAAAACACTTGAGTTTTCCAGCATTTTAATACGGTTGCATAAGTAAAGGCTAAAGCAGAGGAAAATGCATTAGTCATTTATGTACTAATGCCATTTGTTTTTGCAACTATTTTGCAAGAAATAAATGCCAAACTATACTTGTTTTTCTGCATTAAGGAGGGTGTTACCCAACATGGTATGGTATGTGTAAAGAAAAATTTAAACGAGCAATCGAAGACTCGACTTATCGGGTTAAATTTTCAAGCCTAGTGAGAGAAAAAATGATCTTTATATGGAGTCGCCTTGGCTACATATTAAGCCAAAGCATGAAATACAACAATATGGTGAGAAGGAACCACTTAGGAAGAAGAATTATTTAAATAATAAATATTGGCTTCGGGGCTTGGCAAGTGTTTAATTAAAGAGGCTCATGCTTAGAGTTTTGGCTTTATTGGCCAAACATGTGAGGATCATCACAATTGCATCCAAAGGTCGCATTTAAAGAACTATTGGTCAAAAGCTTAGCGGTCACCACAACAAGAATGTGCACTCCAAAGTAGAGCATAAAAATCAAATGGTAAAGGGAGTTAACGAGTTTTGATCATTATGAGAGAGAGAGAGAGGACGAGTTGTGTTTTTCTTTTGGGTGATATGAACATTTATGTACAAGTAAAATGCCATGGGAATATGGAACGTATGTATGTATATTATTAGCATCCCATAAAAAGGACCTTTTAATGATGGCAATGTGTTATTAGGGTGCAAGCGAAGCCACAGATCAACAAAGATGTTAATAAAAATGATCTTCTGGGAGTGGACGTTGGCTTCTAAAATACAATGATAAAGCTCCAAAAGGATTTCATAGGTGTTAGCACTAATGTGCACCTAGGTGAAACACAAGTCTGTTTGGATGCTTATAATGCTCAAAACGTTGAGGTATCTACAAGGATCGACTTTTCACTGTTAAAAATCCTGGAAAGTTTAATTCCTTTGTGATTTGGGTGCAAAAGTAGTGGCAGTGGAAGAAACTCACAAAATCAATAAAACCCAAACAAGAACTAAGAAAGAAGCATTAAAAAAAAATGCAATATTGTTGCTACCTCTTCCAATAGATATTGATATGGTTTTATGTAGGAACACAACAGAATACACATATAACCATAAATACAAAGACGCAGCGGAAATAACGCTTCATTTCGTTAACATCAAAGAACTAAAATTTTCTTATAGACAGAATGGAAATAAACTAGCTAGGGTGTTGGTAGTGAATCTCTAAGAAGAGATGTGGCAGCTACAGACCTCTAAACTATGTTACAATGAGGCTCAAGGGCCTATTTATTATTGAGAAAAAAAGGAGAACTCTAAATGCTCAAAAACCTAACCCTAGGAGACGAACCACCAAAACTATGGGCCCCTTTTGGGTAAATTGGTGTTTCAACTTCCCAGGGATGTGAATTTGGCATACGATCCTCGTTTAGGGCCTCAAAATGGCTATGGAAGTCCAGGACATGAAAAAATGCTAAAAATAGTAAGTTGTGCCGAAACTGAAAAACTGAAAGAGACAATGGTGGGGCCCTAAGTGGAATAGGTGGGTGGCCACCAATATCCACCTGGATCATTCGAACCCCCTTAGGAATAAATGGTCCCCATTGCATTGAGTTCCTCCATGAGATGAGGAAAATTCTGCTGAACTTGGTCCGTGGTGAACCACTTGCCTTGGTGCCGGAATTGGCTAGCTTTGACAACCCGATACAGTTGGATATTCCATTGGTGAGTTTTCTTGATTTGATTTTCCATGATACAATATGTGGTGGCCTGTTCCATGCAGTCTGGGTTTAACTCTTTTGGTGTGATTTCTTCAACAATGTCAGAGGTGTCCAGTAGAGGTGATAAGTAGGGATGAAGGTGGTCTACATTGAATGTTGGATGCAGACCAAGGAATGGTGGAATACTGAGCTCGAAGGCAATGTTACCTACAACCTTAGTGATTGTGTATGGCCCATATCAGAGTAGGCGAAGCTTGCGGTGGGGTTCAGTGAGGCGGTCCTTCTTCAAATGTAGCCACACTTTATCGCCCACCTAGAAGTTGTGTGGCACCCGATGTTGATAATGTCGTTGCTTGTACTTAGCATTCACTCTATCCAATATGTCATGAACCTATTGGCAGATGTGATGAATGCACTCGATGAAGTTTTTTTCTTTGTTAGCTTTATACTGGACATGAGCCAAATCGGTTAGAGTATCCACAAATGGCATTACAACGTCAATGGGACATAGTTGCTAGAATTCCAAGCCCACTTGAAAGGGGCTGTGGCTAGTTGAGCTTTGGAGAGCCCGATTATAACTATGTTGTACATAGGGGAGGCTCTCATCCCATGTGCATGGATGCTTTTAATTGTACATTCACATCATGTGTACAATCATCCTGTTGATGACCTCCGTTTCGCCATCAGTTTGGGGATGGAAAGTTGTGGACTTGGTGAGCTTGGTGTCCAACATTGACCAGAGGCTGGACCAAAATGTGTTGAGGAACCTGGTGTCGTGATCTAATAAGATAGACTATGGGATCCCAAAGTGAACCCACACTTTTTTAGAGAAGATTTTAGCAGTGGCTTCTGCTGTGATATTCTTCTTGCAGGATGCCATAATGTCCATCTTCGAGAATCTGTTGAAAACCATGAAAATATAATCACTTCCATGCTTAGTAGAAGGGAGGCCTGACATGTAATCCATGGAAATGGATTCCCATGGTTGACTAGGGGTAGGTAGTGGAATATAGAGCCCTTTCTTATTGATGGTTTCTTGTGCAATGGTGCAAGCAGTGTAGGATCTGATTTACTTCTTGACATCCTATCGAAGGTTCGACAAATAGAAATACTTTTGTAGTACTGCCACTATTTTCTCGACCCCAAAATTCCTAGAGAATCCACTGTAGTGTGCTTCCCATATCATCTTGGCACACTCACTTGAAGGAACACAAATGTGTCCCATGTGACATAACAATGCATCTTGGAGGTGAAATTTTGGAACTTGCATACCCCCCAATAGTGCCTCGTATGTGTGGTTGAATTTTTCTTGTAGAGAAGTGGCCAATCAGAAGTATCGTGCCCACAAGAGTTGAGAACTGTGGTTATGGCCACAATCAGTGGTCGGCTAAGGCATTCGACAACATTATTGGTGCTACCCTTCTTGTACTTGACGTTCAAATGAAATTGTTGAAGATATGTGGACCACTTCTGGTGGTGATCATTCTGCAACTTCCCTTGTGTCTATATGAATTGAAGGGGTTGGTGGTCTATGTGGATGATTGTTTCCTTCCCCAGAATGTAATGCTTCCATTGTTGACATGCCTGCATAATGGAATACATTTCTTTGTCATAAGTGTGATACTTGTGAACTGTGTCAGACAATGTCTCACTGTGATATGCCATTGGATGCCTCTTTTGAGTAAGAAAAACCCCAATATCATAGTCAGAGGCATATGTCTCGATCTCAAATGGTTGTTGCAAGTCTGGTAATGTGAGAAATGGGGTAGAAGAGAGAAAATGCTTCAATTCTATGAACACCTTCTGTTGAGATTCCGAGAAAAATAATTTTTCTTTCGCTCCTCCCTTCATGACTTCACTCAAGGGCCAAGTGATATGAGAGAATCCCAACACGAACTTGCTGTAGAAGTTACTAAGACCTAGAAAGCTGTAAAGCTCTATTAGAGTGGTTGGGGTTGGCCAATCCTGAATAACTTGGATCTTGGCTGGATCCACATGCACCCCCATTTCATCAATAATGTATTCCAGATATTGAACCTGGGTCATGTAAAAAGTGCACTTCTCCAAATTGGCACACAACTTGTGTTGTCATAGTGTTTGGAGGACTACGCAAATTGAAAAATACATTACAAATTTTATCTAAATAGCTAGGGCTAGGAAATTATCCCAATCATGTGAGTTCTAGTATATTCTCATTAAATATTTTATCTAAATGGCCATAGCCCAAAGTTTTTAAAGCGAAACTTCAAATCTGAGAGATGCTCTACAAATTCTACCTAAACTGTTGCTTCTAGAAAAAAGTTCCCAATTGCCCCCATTCCATCCTATTTTAAAAAAATATTTCATCTAAACACCATGACAAAAGCTCTTAGACCCAAATTCTATAATTTAAAAGTGCACACCAAATTCTATCTAAAAATACAAAGCTATAAAAATATCCCAATCACCGTAATTCTATTATGTTTTTATAGCATATTTTGTTAGAAAATTAAATATTACAGAGAAATGCATCACATAAAATATGCGGAAAATACAATTGCACAAAACACCTAAAACTAGAGAGACAGATATATGTGGTTCACCTATTTTGGGCTATGTCCACCCCCGAACAGCTAGTCCTTCCTTTCTATTATCTAGCAAAAATGAAGAAACAAAACCTACAACAGATCCGCTGTAATATCCTTTGTTCTCTCTCATAGTCTCCTTATCTGTTTCTCGCTCTCAGAATACACACATAATACAAAACCACAATAAAATACCCTCATATATACAAGGGGGTTTCCTTCTAGGGAAAAAAACCCTAAACTAAACATAAATTCTACTGTCAGATCATCTGCCTATGAACAACCCAGATTGACTAGAAATTACTATACTTTTACAAGGAAATTTTACATCTGTTTTTATCTTTGGGGGTGTTGGCCCCGAAACCCCCACCAGGGGGGGGCTCTGAAAAGCACTTTCGCCCCCCTAGACCCCCCACAACAGCGATTAATTATGGGCAGCATTGTCACCCCTTTTAAGGTACAGGGGTCCAATGCTCTGATACAAAGTAAACAAGATAATCACGCTCCACACCCAACAATCTCCCACTTGGAGACTGATTGTAGAAACTCCACCGTTGCTTCATTTTTTGGAAAATGACTCCTTTTTGGACATGGTTGTTCCTCATCTTCATATTCATCCTTGAAGACCAATTGAAACTGAGCACATTCTTAGTTTCTCCTTGGTTACAACTTTTGTTAGCATATCTGCAGGATTCTGGCTAGTGTGTATCTTTTCTATCTTCGACTCTCCATCTTCCAATACTGACCATATGAAATGGTACTTGAGATGTATGTGTTTATTCCTAGAATGAAATTCTGAGTTCTTTGGAAGATGAATGGCACTTTGGCTATCACTGTATAACATTCCCATATCATGCTTCTTCCCCAATTCATCCATAAACCTTTGTAACCAAATTATTTCATTACTAGCCTTTGTAACAGCAACATACTCTGCTTTTATTGTTGAAAGTGCAACAACACTTTGGATTTTGAAACCCAACTGACAGTTGTTCCACCTACAGTAAATAAATATCCTGTAGTGCTCCTCCTATTATCTCTGTCACTTGCCATATCTGCATCAACATATCCCTGTAGAGCAATTTTTGAACCACCAAAGCATAATGCTTGATTTGTGGTACCTCTCAAATATCTGAGAATCCATTTTAATGCCATCCAATGTTCTTTTCTTGTATTATTCATGTACCTGCTTACAACTCCCACTGCATGTGAAATATCAGGCCTTGTGCAGACCATTGCATACATTAAGCTTCCAACTGCTGATGCATATGGAACTTTAGACATATAATCCATGTCTTCTTGGGTCTTGGGGCACATATTCTTACTAGGTTTTAAATGGCTAGCAAAAGGTGTACTAATTGGTTTTGCATTCTGCATATTAAATATTTTCAACACCTTTTCTATGTACTCATTCTGAGAAAGTGTTAATTTGTGATTTTTCCTGTCTCTAGCTATCCTCATACAAAGGATTTGTTTTACAGCTCCCAAATCCTTCATTGCAAATGAATTTGCTAATTCTCTTTTGAGCACATTTATTTCCTGCATGTTAGACCCTGCAACAAGCATGTCATCTACATACAATAACAATATAATATAGCTGCCATCATTTTTCCTTTTCAAATAAACACAATGATCAGAGTGGCATCTAGTATAACCTTGTTCAGACATAAACTTGTCAAATTTTAGATACCACTACCTTGGAGCCTGTTTTAAGCCATACAAGCTCTTATTTAGCCTGCACACTAATTTTTCTTTCCCTTTGACCTCATATCCTTCTGGTTGCTCCATATAGATCTCTTCCTCCAGATCTCCATGGAGAAATGTTGTCTTTACATCTAACTGTTCAAGATGTAAATCTTCTGCTGCTACAAGACTTAAAATAGTTCTGATTGAAGTCATTTTAACAATAGGAGAAAATATTTCATCAAAATCAATACCTTTCTTCTGTGCAAACCCCTTCACCACAAGTCTAGCTTTGTGCCTCTGTTTTCCTCCATCTTCTTCCTTCAGCCTGTAAACCCATTTATTCTGCAATGTAGTTTTACCTGCAGGCAACCTGACTAACTCCCAAGTCTGGTTATGCATTAAGGAGTCCATCTCTTCTTCCATGGCTAGCTCCCACTTCTTCCTAACATTCGGGTTCACCATAATGAGTCAACAATAAATAATATAATGAAGGAGAGTATCGTTCACGGGGTATATTTATCATGGTAGATCTTCTAACACCACTTTCAGGTGTTTGAGGTTCCTGTTGTTGTTGTGGTGGTTGTTGCTGTTGTGGTTGTTGATTATTATTATTTTCAGGCACGTTTACTTTTTCAGTTATTTTCTATGACCATTCCTATTTCTTTTCCTACAACTGATTCTTATACAAGACATTTTCATTGAATATTAGATCTCTGCTCGTAATGATTTTTTGATTTTCATAATCATATAAGTGATATCCAAAATCATTAACACTATATCCAATAAAGGTAAATTTCTTTTATTTGGCCTCAAGCTTTGTTCTATTTTATTTATTAATATGGACAAAGGCCTCACAGCCAAAAGGCTTTAAAAAATAGTTTACCTTTTTACCTGTCCATGCTTCCTCTAGAATACCACCATCCAAGGAACTTGAAGGCCCTCTTTTCATTAGATAATCAACAGTATCTACAACATCTGCCCAAAATTGTAAAGGAAATCATGCATGCAATCTCATGCACCTTACACGCTCCATGATTGTTCTATTCATTCTTTCTGACACACCATTTTCTTGTGGCATTATTGGAACTACCTTCTCTCTGCGAATTCCATGCTCTGAACAATACCTATCAAAATATTTGCTACAATATTCACCTCCATTGTCTGATCTGAGACACTTCAACTTCTTTCCCGTCTCAATCTCAACCGAAGCTTTCCATTTCTTGAAAGTATCAAATACATCAGATTTATTTTGAATACAATAAATCCATGTTTTTCTAGTTGCATCATCAATAAAAGTAACATAATAATGAGAGCCACTGAGACATGATACCTGAGCAGGTCCCCATACATCTGTATGCACAAGCTCTAATTTTTCGCTCTTCTTTTCTTTCCCAACTGTGAGAAATCTGACTCTCCTTTGTTTTCCATAAATGAAATTTTCACAAAAATCCAAATCAACATTCTTCAAACCTGGCAAAAAATTTCTTGAGTGAAGAATCTTCATTCCCTTCTCACTCATGTGTCCGAGCCTATGATGCCATAATCCTGCATCTGCTCCTTTGGAAGTTAAAGCATTAACAGAGTTAGAAATAACTTTGCATAAATACAATCTACCAACCTTTTCACCTTTTGCTATTAACAACACTCCTTTGGTGACCTTCCATGTTTTATATATGAAAGTTGTCACACAACCTTCACTGCCTAACTGCCTTGTTGAAATCAGATTTTTCTTCAGATTTGGAACATGCCTTACCTCCTTTAGTAGCCATTGGTTTCCATTCTGTTGTTTTAAAAGAACTTTACCCATTCCAACAATTTTACAAGGTTTATCATCACCCAAACGAACTTGTCCAAAATCTCCTTGAACATAGTCATGAAAATATTTCTTATTAGGTGTGGCATTGAATGAAGCCCCTGAATCTACAACCCAAGAATCAGTAACATTTTCGAAAGAAAGAATCAAAGCATATTGTAACACATCACCTGTCAGATTTGATTCATGATTGTTTTCTTGCTATGCATCACCTTCTTTTCCCTTCCAAGATCTACAATATTTCTTTTGGTGTCCTCTCTTTCCTCATTTCTAGCACACTATCCCCGATCTGGACTTGGATCTACCTTTCCTTGATTTACTATGATAACCCAAGCTATTTCCTCTTTCCATTATTCTTCCCCTAGAATCTGCACTCAAAGAATTACCTGATGTCTCACCAGAGTTTTTCCATCATATTTCCTCGCTAAGGATAGCACTAACAACATCATCAAACTTTAAAGTACTAGATCCAAAGATAGAGTTACTAATGGCCATAACTAAACCATTCCAGCTTTCTGGCAATGAGCACAAAAATAAAAGAGCCCTAACTTCATCATCAAAGTTTACCCCTACAGAACTTAACTGACTGGTAACTATATTAAAATGATTTAAATGGTCTGTAACAGATCCACCTTTCGACATCTTCATATTAAATAATCGTTTCATAAGAAATACCTTGTTTGAGGCTGAGGTTTTTTCATATAGTTTCGCCAATGTCTGCATCAAACCCTCTTTTGTTGTTTCCTTCGAAATATTGAAGGCGACTAACGCCACAAGGCACAACCATACTATTTTGAGTGCCTTTCTATCAAGAATGTTCCATTCTACATCTGTCATGGCTACTAGCTTCTTTGTTTTTCCGCTCAATGGTAGGTACAAATCTTTCTGATACAGATAATCTTCCATCTTCATCTTCCACAACGGGAAGTTTTGGCCGTTAAATTTCTCGACCCTAAATTTACCATCTTCCGTCATTACTCCCACTCAAACTAGGAACCCTTCTTTCCTGCGAGTTTATCAGCCAAATAGACCTCTGGCTCTGATACCAGTTGTTATAAAATTAAATATTACAGAGAAATGCAACACATAAAATATGTGGAAAATACAAGCACACAAAACACATAAAACCAGAGAGACACAGATATACGTGGTTCACCCAGTTTGGGCTACATCCACCCCAAACAACCAGTCCTTCCTTTCTATTATCTAGCAAAAATGAAGAGAAAAAACCTACAGCAAATCCGCGGTAATATCCTTTGTTCTCTCTCACAGTCTCCCTATCTGTTTCTCACTATGTGAATACACACATAATACACAACCGCAATACAATACCCTCATATATACAAGGTGGTTGCCTTCTAGGGCAAAAACCCCTAAACTAAACATAACTTCTACTGTCAGATCATCCGCCTATGAATGACCTAGATTGACTAGAAATTACAATACTTTTACAAAGAAATTTTACATATGTTTTTAGCTTCAGAGCCGCCCCCCATGAACCCCCCATGACATCGATTAATTACGGGCAGCGTTGCCGCCTCTTTTAAGGTATAGGGGTCCAATGCTGTGATACAAATTAAATAGGATAATCAGGCTCCACACCCAACATATTTCATCTAAAAATCCATGAGCTAAAGCAGTTAAAGAAAAACTCTTCAATTTCAGATACCTAGTGAGAATTTTTATCTTAACAGACAGGGCTAGAAAAATCTCCCAATGACCCTAATTTATATTATTTTCATAACATGTTGCATATGAGCAGCCATTCCCCAATGTTTTTAAACTCGATCTCTGCAAATTTAGAAATAGAGAATCCTCCCTTTAACAATGCTTACTCAAACCTATAACTAGACCTACTTTAGGACTACATCTCTCCTAGCCTCGATAAAATGAGCTCCTTCTCACTTGATGTTCTTGCCTTCATACTAAGGCCTCCTTAAATAAAATTTCCTAGCTAGACCTCTTCAGAATGATCTAGAACTTATGAATTTAATCCACTTAGACCTTAGGAAATATGATTTTTTCTGTTTAATTTTATATTAGATTTTAAACCTCATCTCATTTCTAAAGACCCTTCTCTTGGTTCATTTTCCCACAAAACATTTTTTGGTGATAAAAATCACACAAACCCATCTCACTAGGCTTTTAGATTACCTCCTAAGCTACAAAATTTAACAAAATAGTCTAGTTGTAGTAATCGTAACTTGTTCAAGCTCCTGTAGTCAAGCGAGGACTTGGTTCGGTTCCCAAGTTGAAAATTAAGTAAAGGTAGTTGTGAGGGCATTATAACTAGGAAGGGGTAGGGAATGCCAAGGAATGAAAAGGCATGCTAAGACATGCTGGACAATGTCAATGCATGTTGAGGAGTGTTAAGGAGTGTCAAGGTATCATAAGGGAGAACTAGGTCAAAATGCATGGAAATGAACAAATAAGAGTGTGTTCCAGGGAGTCTCAGTGAATTCAAGTGTCCCAAGGATGAAGTGACGTGTTAGAAAATTTTCATAATAGGATTTGTATGAGGCTAGCCTATTATTACGATAAGGGGCTCTCTTAGACTCATGTATTTCATAGTATCACAAGGTGATTGATCACTGATTAGATTGTTCATATACTAAAAATAATATTTTATGGCTATAATTTATTTTTAGAGAAGAAAGGGAGACCCTAACTTTAAAAGAGCATCAAATGAATCAATTTGCCTTATATTTTAGTGGAAAGGAGAAAAAATGTTGCTGACAAGGTGTGATGGGGATCAAAATTAATTTCTGCCCTCGTTCCATCTCATTTCAATCACCCTCTTTACCCACCTCATTTCTTCCATATTCTCCCATGCTCTGAAACCTATTCCTTGCCATGCTTCTCTTCCATTTCATCTTCCATTTTGAAATATATGTTACCTTACCTTTCTTCTGCCTGTCTGCTTTACCCTTCCACCTTTACCATTTCATTTCTTTTTATTCACTAAACATGATCAAAGTGGGGCCCTCATCGTATTTCATAGAATTTACATATTTGGCATTGGAACTAAACTTTAAATAATGCTATCACCGATTTGCGATATCGCATTGCATTTTTTTACCTTCTGAGTGCCCGCAATATATTTTATTTACTTTGCGATGTGGTAAGTCAGCCCCACCTCAGCACCTCTACCCCATTACACAATCGTTGCAATGGATTTTTATACCATATAAAACATCATAACACTGACCACTTAAAAAACTTCCACCGATTCATAACACTCTCGCAATTTCCTATGTGCCCCTCTTCCCCGGACTTTACAAATTTTAGAAGTTGACCATGCAACTTATAAATAAAAATTAAGAATTGTGATGCGTGCCTGCGATCTGGTCCCACTTCTTCTCTACCATGTCACTCATCTCCTCCCCCGCCCATCGCACTTCGTAGATTTTAGAGTTTACATATTCCACGCTTATAACTAAATGCTACAAATTGCGATGTGCACTACAGTCCAGTCCCACTTACCCTCCATTTCATTTACCCTCCATGTCACCACCCCATCGCATTGCATAGCCAATCGTATTATTTATAAACTAAAATTTAAAGGCTTCAAAGTGCACAGATGCGATGCCACTTCATAACTAAATTCTATAGAATTTCAGGTCCAGGTGAACGAGTTGTCACTATGTTTTGTGTGTATAACAAGTCAATTCAAGATTATGAGGTTTATAGCTCATTTCATGAATAAATAGGCTAAAATACCCGGAAATACGAAAAGGCCTTCCACCTCATCGCGCCACCGTCATCCTTAAATCCGACGGCCTACGTTTCATTCTAATCCCCCTTTACCATCCTTACTTTATCCTTGCAGGGGGGGTCCAGAACGAATGGTTTTGAAGAAAGAGACCCCCTTATGTGTCACTCTCCCTTAAATTCACAACCCCCCCCCCCCCCTTTCCATTACCACTTAATACTTAAAAAGGGTCCGAAATACCACTTTTCTCCTGCAAAATCGTTTTCCCCAAATGAAAAACCATTTTTTAGCCATTTTTATCAGTCCATTTTCGAGGGAGATTATGGGCAGATGAGAACTAATTTTGACAAACTGAGAGAGGTTCTTATTTAGCATAGTATGAAGAAAAAAAACCTCTTCCATATTTTGCACAGGTGTCTTCAGTTGCGATAACCGAAAGCCATCTCTTAGCCCTATTTTTCGTATTTCCATTTTTTCTATGTTGTTTATGATATTATGGCAACTGTTGTGGAGAGATGGAGATGAATTTTGAAAATAAGAGAGAGTTTTGTGACCATCACTGGATAAAGAACAATAAACTCTCTCATATTTTTCATAGGTTTTACTTTTGGGGAGAAAACAATGTCCGAGTTGACCTCTATTTTCAGTAGTTTCACCCATTTTTCACAGCATGACAAACATCCCAAGATTTTTAGGAATTTGTTTTTTGATGATGGTTCTTAGATGTGAACAAGGATAATATATTTTGGCAAGTGTTTTCCATCAAAATCGTGCCAAATAGTATGACAGTAGGACAACAAAACAATCGATGCCACACTGGAGTTAGTGATCTAGCCGAGGGAGTGCAAGAAACGCTGGGCCAGACATCAATTTTTTCTCACTTTGTATTTTCAGAATTTTAAAATCCAATTGCGTTCACATTATAATTCATGAAGGGTCGTCAAATTTAATACAACCAATGGTGGCCAATAGATTCACCTCATCATAGCCTTGCATGGCCATACTTGTTCATTTTCGGCTTAAATTGTAATCAATGAAAGTTTGTCAGGCTAGATTAGGGCAAACTGACTTAGTTGTTAGTTAAATACCACTATAATTGTAATTATAAAAGGTTTTATATTTTAGCACCTGTATTGTAAGAACCACTATTAAAGCACTTTAATTTTTGGAGTTGCACATCAATAACCAAAGACTGTTTACAGGATTCTTGAGTTGTTTCAAAATGGTGATGTGTTTCATCTTTGTTTAAATGTTTCCATTGTTTTCTTTTCCATGTATCTGCTCATCTAACTGTAAATCAGAAATTTTAGATTAAGATTCACTGTCAAAGTGCCTTAATTCTATTTGCATTTACAGTCTGAATGTTTTCTGCTGAAGTCTGATTAAAGAATTCTTAATTTCTCTTTAGTCACTACCGAACCTTACCGTTTCTTTCACCTCATAATTCATACAGCTCTTAAAATCCATTTAACATATTTAGCTTACCCTGTGATTTTCTCTTGATTTTGATGTGCCATTCCAGCCTTTGACTCCATCGTGCAATGGAATAGCTTCTACAGCTCTATCTGTCCAACCACACAATCAATAAAACAAGCAACCCCCATCACTGTAACTAGCCTAATATCAGTATGTATAACCAGCAAGTTAAATCGATTTAAATGATAAAACAGAGAGAGCCCTCTCTTAGTCTAGGAAGGCTAGGTGCCAGAATCCAAAGTGGTTTGGTGTTATGCTTTATAGTTTAGTTTTTCCAATCTTCTAAATTATATCGTGCAAACAGGCTTAACAAAGCAATTTTAAACAAAGGGAGACTTTGTTTTGGGCACAACACTATTTTTCCTTTATCTATTATTTTTATATGACATGTGGCACACTTTGGCCAAATTCTCATGTTTTAAACTATTTTAGACAATTCAATATTGTACATTGTTATGTATAAGTTTTGGGGAACTCAACTTGTGCCAACCTATATGTTATGTGTCTTGTGTATCCTGTGGTTCTTGCAAAATCTCAGTTAATGCTCTAATGTTTATATGAACTAGACATACATGTGAAATATTTCCTATGTAAGCTATTTTTCTTAGTTTTTTTATGGCCATGGCTAGATGTGATCCTTATCTTGGTAAGTTCTTGAGTGCGAAAATTTCAGCTTGGACATGACTAGCCTAAGATGAGGTGTAGGAGGTTCTTTGGTGAACAAGGCACAATCGACTTGTAGTAGGTGAAATTGATCAAGCTGCTACGGCTGAAGTAGACCAATGTCACATGAATCGGAGTGGATAGGGACTTTCTTGGGTTCCCAAGTCATGAAAAAATGTAAGGATATTTGTGAGGGAATGAGTGCCAAGGAATGCTAGTGAATGATAACATGTGCCAAATAGTTCGAAGGCATGTAAAATATGCTAATATGTGTCAAGTTCTAAGGCATTCCAATATCTACAATGGTGTGACAATACTGCCAGGAACTATAAAGGAAAGAAAAAGGAGAAACAAGTTAAAATACAAGGAAATGAACACATCATAGGGTTAATAAGTCATCAATTTACATTTTCCAAGAGGGGCATGCTATGCACACCAACACTAGGTGGAAATGAGTTTCAAGTGCCAAGTGTTAGTGAATTTTAAGTGCCAAATAACCCTCTGTTACTTCTCTTCTACTTTCCAATAATTGATCTCAAATAACTTTAATATTAAACAATGTAAAAGAATATTGAGGCATTTTAATGAATGCTATACATGATAATTATCATGGCCTCTTTAGGACTACATGTCTCTTCACCCACTTATCAAATGAGATACTTCTCACTTGACGTTATTTCCTTCATCCTAAGGACTCCTTAAATATTTTTTCCTAGACCTCTTAGGAACCCTCTAGAACTTACAGGTTTTATCCACTTAGACCTTAGGAAATATTAATTTTCTTTTAGATTTTAAACGTCGTCTTGGGTCAAAAATCACTTTTCTGTGCTTCTATTCCCACAAAGCCTTTGTGACCAAACTCACACAAAGCCATCTCACTAGGCTTGTGGAGTACCTCCCAAGCTACACAATTCAGCAATATAGTCCAGTTGTAGTAACTATAACTTGGTCAAGCTCTTGTAGTCAAGAGAGGGCTTGGTTGGGTTCCCATGTCAAAAGTTAAGTAAGGGTAGTTGTCAGGGCATGATAGCTAGGGAGGGTCAAGGCATGGAAAGGAATGAAAAGGAATGCTAACACATGTCGGACAATGTCAATGCATGCTGAACTAGATTGTTAGGGAGTGTTGGGGCATATCAAGGGATAACTCGGTCAAAATGCATGGAAAGAAAAAAATAAGAGTGTGCAAGGGAGTGTTAGCGAATTCAAATGTTCTAAGGACGAAGTGTGTTAGGAGAAGTTTAGAATAGGATTTATAGGAGACAAGCCTACGGTTGTTATAAGGGGCTCGAAATAGTAGTTTTAGAAAAAGGGAGATCACTTTGTGCTTGGCACAACATTTTTTTTCCTTTAGTTATTTTTTTTATATGAGATGTGGCACACTTTGGCTACATGCTCATGTTTTAAAATATTATATATAATTGCATATTGTACATTGTTGTGTATATCTTTTGGGGCACACATCTTGTGTTAGCTTATATCTTCTGTGCCTTGTGAATCTTGTGGTTCTTGCAAACTCTCAGTTAATGTTCAATTGTTTATATGAACTGAACATACATGTAAAATATTTCATGTGTAAGCTATGTTGCTTAGTTTTTTTATGGCCATGGCTAGATCATGTGATCCTTGTCTTGGTAAATAGTTAAGTGGGAGAAGTTGAGATTGGACATGAGTGGCATAATATGAGTTATAGGCACTTCTTAGGTGAAAAAGGGACAATCTACTTGTAGTAGGTGAAATTGGTCAAGTTGTTGGGGTTGCAGAAGGCCAATTTTTTCACATGAACTATAGTAGCGAAGGACTTGATTGGGTTCCCAAGTCGTGAAAAAATATAAAGTCTAGTATTGAGGACATGAGTCCCAATGCGTTCTAGGGAATGCTGAGATGTGCTTGATAGTGCAAAGGCATGTCGAACATGATAATATGTGCCAAGTGCTAAGGCATGTCAAGATGTGCAAGGGTGTGTCAATATGTGCCAGGGATTGTCAAGGCAACAAAAGGGATAAACAAGTTAAACTACAAGGAAAGGAACACATAAGAGGGTTCATTAGTCATCAATTTACCTTTTCTAAGAGGGGCATGTTAGGCACACCAACACTAGGCACCAATAGGTGCCAAGTGTAAAGTCTTAGTGCATTCTAAGTGTCAAGTCTTCCTTTGCTGCTTCTCATCTACTTTCAAAAAATTTATCTAAAATAAATTTAATATCAAACCATGCCAAATCATACCAAGGCATCTCAACATGTTCCATACATGCTAAGACTTTCCAAGCACCAACACGTGCCAAATGGCAATATGTGTCAGTGAATGTTATGCATGCTATGAAGTGGAATGGCATGTTGAAGACTGCTAAGGTCTACTAGAGAGTGCTAAATCATTTTTAGGAGTGTTAAGCAGTAATAGGAAAAAACATTAAGGGAGCAGTAGGTCAAAATTCATGGAATTTAATGAATATGAGGAACATGTGCCAGGGACTAGTGTTAATGAGTGATAGCTATCATGCCAAGGAGGGAGTGAAAAGGTATGATAAGCATTAGTAAGGCATGCTAGGTAATATCAAGGCATGTGAATAAGTTCCAAAGTGTTCTAGGGAGTTCTAGGGTGTGCTAATTATATGTTACAAATAGTGCCAAGATATGCCAATACATGCCAGGTGCTAAGGATGTGAAGGGTGCCAGGGTATGTCAATATGTGTCAAGAAGTTTCAAGGCAACGAAAGGAAGAACCAAGCTAAAATGTAAGGAAATGGACACATAAGAGGGTTAATAAGTCAGGAATTTATATTTTTCCAAAAGGGGCATGCTAGTCACACTAATAATAGGTCCCAATACATGCCAACTGGCATTGTGTGCCAAGTGCTAATGTATGTCAATGCATTCAACCAAGGTGTTATAGGGCATGCTAGGGACTACATGCATGCTAACACATGCTAGGAGAGTTCCCTGTTGTGCTAGTGCATGCCACTATGTGCTTGGACATCAGTGTCATGACAAGAGTTTCTAGGTACAAATATGTTCCAAGACATGCGAGGTGCTAAGAAATGTTAATATGTGACAAAGCATTAATTTAAGTTGTGCCCGAATTGTTGAGGTATTAGGTATTTCTCATTAATAGAATTGTTAGAGCTTCATTATGTATTAGATAATATATTTCCTATACACACTAGTGGAACTTTATCTAAAAGGAATTTGATAGATAATAAACTTAATAGATATGAATCATGTGTTGACTCATAGGAAAACTCTATTCGACTAGTGATTACTTGAGGGAAATGATACACACTAATTAATTCTTAAAAAAATCACTTATTATAACCACTATGGCCTTGGAAATATCATAAAAAATACTCCACAATAATGGCCTTAAATCGTTATCTTTTGAGAAAAAAAAATATTAACAGGGATATAGCGTCATCAAAAACTCATTGGAATGATCAATGGTGATGAACATTTTTTGACCATCACCAAAAGTAACAAAAAGAGCATTGGTGAGGGTCATTAATATTTCATCACTAGAAGTGTCACCAAAGAGATAATTAGTGATGGGCCTTTAACGAACCTCACCAAAAGTGTCATTGAAAATGGCTTTGGTGACAAACCTTAAAGGATCATCACTATATGCACTTACAATGACTCGTTTTTAAGGACTGTCACCATATGTGACATTGGTCATGGACCTTAAAGGTTCATCACAATCATGAACCTCACAAATGTCCTTTTTTCTTGTAGTGCAAGATCCAAGTCATTCGGGATTGGCCAGCCCCAACCACTCTAACAAAGCTTCACAACTTTCTGGGTCTTGCTCATTTCTACCATAGGTTCATGTTAGGATTCTCTCATATCACTTGGTCCTTAAGTCAAGTCACCAAGGGAGGAGTGAAAGAAAAATTATGTTGGTCAGAATCTCAACAGAAGGCGTTCATAGAATTGAAACATTGCCTCTGCTTTGCCCTAGTGCTCACATTACCAGACTTGCAACAACCATTTGAGATCGAGACAGATGCCTATGACTATGCTATTGGGGCATTTCTAGTGTGTGGTGGACTTTAATTTTATTTCTAGGCTTATGGTAAATTGGTTCATATAGCCACAGGTGTAGACATATTAACCTTGAATTGTGAATCATCGTATATCAGACTTTTTGTAACTCCTTCCATCCAGTTGAGGTAGGAACATTCATGTGCTCCATAGCGGTAAGTGTAGGGCTTATATTGGGTAGGGGTAAAATATATGTATCTTTAACGGATGTTTTGTGACGGGGGCCTTCTCTATTGGGTATCCAGTGTTGGCATTGTTGGGATTAGGGCGATTGGTAACATGCAGTAACACGGGCATCCAGTGGCATATCACAGTGAGACATTGTCCGACACAGTTCGAAAGTATCTTACTTATGACGAAGAAATGTATTCCATTGTGCATGCTTGTCGACAATGGAAGCATTACTTTTCGGGTTCGAGAAAATAGTGGCAGTACCACAAAAGTATTTAAATTGGTCGAACCTTCAACATGATGTTGGGAAGAACATCAAATATTGCATTTTTTGTGTCATTTCCAAACTGACCATCAATAAGAAAGGGCTCTATACTCTGCTACCTACCCCTAGTCAACCTTGGCAATCCATCTCCATGGATTAGATGTCAGGCCTTCCTTCTACTAAGCATGGAAATGACTATGTTTTCCTGGTCATCGACAGATTCTCAAAGATGGCCATTATGGCGGCCCGCAAGAAGAATATCTCAGTAGAAGCCACTGCTAAACTCTTCTTTGAATGAATGTGGGTGCATTTTGGGATCCCATAGCATATCATATCAAATCATGACAGTAGGTTCCTCAGCGCATTTTGGTCCAGCCTCTGGTCAATGTTGGACACCTAGGTCACCAAGTCCACAACTTTCCATCCCCAAACTGATGGCAAGATAGAGGTAGTGAATAGGATGATTATACACATTATGTGCATGTAAAATTCAAAGCATGCACGCACATGGGATGAGAGCCTTCCCTATGTACAACACAATTATAACTGGGCTCTCCACAGGTCAACCGGCCACAGCCCCCTTCCGGTGGGCTTGGGATTCCAGCCACTATGTCCCATTGATGTAATTGTTGGGTGTGGAGCCTAATTATCTTGTTTACCTTGTATCACAACATTGGACCCTTGTACCTTAAAAGGGGCGGCAACGCCGCCCGTAATTAATCGCTGTCGTGGGGGGTCTAGGGGGGGCGGCAACGCTTTTTGGAGCCCCCCTGGCGGGGGTTTTTGGGGGCAGTGCTCCCGAAGCTAAAAACGGATGTAAAATTGCCTTGTAAAAGTATAGTAATTTC